>SNQJ01S0083702.1:50572-77739 GCA_010110895.2 Picea sitchensis
TGAATACATTACAACTGCCAATTTTTGTACCCAAGTATTATGGATTATTCAGACACTTGTAGACTTGGAGGTAAAGTATAATGCACCGATTCCAATTCATTGTGATAATACTAGTGCAATTAGTGTGTCAAAGAATCCTGTATTTCACTCCAAGACCAAGCATATACCCATAAAGTATCACTTCTTGAGGGAACATGTAACCAACACTGTTGTTTCTTTGTATTATATTCCATCCAAAGATCAAATTGTTGATATCTTCACTAAACCGCTTACAAAAGACCAGTTTGAGTATCTACGCCAGAAATTGGGTGTGACCCTGTTATCAAGTTAAAATAGTCTATCTGATCAGGGGTAGAGTGCTCCTATTATATCTAATCAGAGGGAGCACATAGTCACTGTCCATTTTCTTTGACATTGATGTCAAAGGGGGAGAAAAAGGTGTTGTCTATATGCTACAGTTGGAGGTCTAAGCAGAATAGTGCAACCTTTCAAGGTTGCCAAGAATGCCAAAGGGGGAGATTGTTGGCATGTTTACTTGAAGAATGTGCTTGTCATTGATGGAAAGAACAACAATGAACCAAACCTCAAGAAATATCATAAGAGATAGCATCTTCCAGATGAGTTCCGAGAGATGGACTCGCATGAGGAGCAAAGGTCGAGACCCATGAACACTTAGAAATCCATCTAAGTCAGAGAGATCAGAAGCTCACCAGGAAGAGCGACAATGGTCATTGGATCACCAATCCAAAGGACCAACAACCATCAGATTGATTTAAGTGGAAGGACAAAATAAGAAAGGGTTGAGATATGAGATCTCAATCACTTGAATTTTTGTCAGCCATCAGATTGAAACAAGTGGAAGGACAAGATAAGTTAGAGGGTGCACTAATCTCAGCGGTCAGTAATCAGGGACTTAGATCTACGGTCGACAGGGAATATCGACCCCCCTGACCTTTCTACCTTTAACCGTGGGGGGGGGTCTGAGTTGGTGGTATTATCCATGTGGGAACCTCATACGTGTCACCTTCCTATCAACTTGGACCCCCCTTGCTCATTACCACTTACTGCCTAACCCCCCCTCCGAGAAAACCACCAAACCACTAATGATCATCGATCTGGAGGAGGACACATGTCAAAATATCATGTACTTCGGGTGAACACTCTAGGAGAAATCAAGTGTAGAGGATTTTAATATCCTGAAGGCCGAAGTCCCAAAGTAAACGAGGATCATTGATTTGAGGAGGAGACGTGGCAGGAATCTATGGACTCTGGCTAAAAGCGTTTTGCGAGAGTGTGAAGGTTGAGAGTTGAAATCATCGAAGGTCGTAGTAGCGAAGCAGATCTCGATCATTGATCAAGAAAGGGGACACAAAACCATTGATCTAGTTGAGAGGTAGAATCCCCGAAGTAAAGGTAGAGCCGTCGATTAAGGAGGACATGTGTCTGCAGATCACCAACTCGAAAATATTGTCATATGGAAGAAACAAGAGTTTGAGAATTGAAAGTCTTGAAGTCCATACTCACGGAGGAGATCCTGACCAAAGAGTCAGGGAGACAGGTGTCAATAGATCTTCCACTCCGGAAGATTGTCATATGGGAAAAGCGAGATTTGAGAGTTGAAACTCCCGAAGACCGGAAGGCTAGAATCAATCACAAACATTGATTTAAGAAGGTTAGATCTGATCCGTCAGTTCAGGAGCACCGTCAAGATCGTGAGATCGATGGTCCCATCGCATTGCGGGGATTGAAGGTGCGCAAAATTTACAATGTTGAAGGAGGGCCACAATCGAAACCATGATTTTTGAGAAAGGACATGTGGAGCTCTGTAGTGAATTGCGGGACAAAAAGTGGGTTTCCCTCAAACTGCCTTTGGAAATTCCCGCAATCGCGTGGTCACATGAGATATTCACCCAAGGTCATATCGAGAAATGGATCTAGTGCTCACTAGACCAAGATCGAGAAGCACCTTTTGAATAGACGTTTGGTCACCGCCGGTGGTCATGTGAAGGAAGGGGCTTAGAAGCCAAAGAAGCAAAAAATGATTGACTGTAACTACCAGAGAATACAAAGAGTTACAATTGTCAGAGAAGCCAAAGAATCTCAGGATAACACCCACTAATGATGAACATATTTAGAATAACCTCCAGGGAAGATGAAGAGTTCAATGATGATCAGGCAGAGGACTCGATGTGAGAAAGACATGGATAACATAAAAGAGAGTGTGCTTTTTCGATAGTGATGCATGTGGTTAGGATGAGACATAGTGAATAATTTGAAGGGTATATCCATGGCACAATAAATAGCATGCAGAGGAAACATAGAGTATGAAAGGCAGAAGAGAAGCTGAACATCGGTGGTGTTGAGTGTAGGAGGAAAAAGAGAAGAGCATAGACGCTGAATGATGCAGAAGCAAAACATAGTATAGAAGCTGAAGAAGGTAGAGGAGACAAGGTGCTGTAACATACCATATCATAGACAGAGAAAGTAAGTAAATTTTTGTAAGATTCATTTAGGGTGGTAGGGTGGTGCTAGGGAGGATTGCAATCCTCTAAATTCTAGTTGGTGCTAGAAGATATTTTGGGAGTTGGTGCTTCCATCTAGTGGGTCCTAGAGAAACCTGGGAGTTGGTGCTTCCATCTAGTTGGTGCTAGAGAAATATCAGAGTTGGTTCTCTATGCAAGTTTTAGCTTGCTATCAGAGGTTGTAGCCTCATATTTGAGTTGGAGCTCAAAGACTATGATGTACATGAAAGTTGGAGCTTGATTGACATCTTAAGAAGAAGAGGTTTTCACCCTTATGGGTTTCCTCATGAAAATTAGTGTCTCTGTGTATTCTGTGTGATTGATCAAATATTGTATATCTATGCATGTTAAGTTATCATCAACCCATTAAATAATAATCTAGAATGAATCATAAAATAAAAGGAAAAGTTTCAAGCTTATATACATAACTGATTCACCCCCCCCGCTTTTATTTATATTTCTAGCATGTCTCTCTCGAGCTTTTTCTTACACAAGTTCTAAGGTTTCAGTCCCTTTACTCCTAAAAGGGATTCTCGTGCCTTCTCGACAACTTTTTCTCAATGCACACTTACAGAGCTTACCGATTATTCAACAAATCCATGAGTACCTTCCTCTGATACTCTTTTCTTTGAACTCGACATAGAGTTCTTCTGTGCACACTTTCACATGCTCAATGCCCACCTGGCAGAGCTCTACATAATTCTCAGTGACTCTTTCTCTCTATGCTTCTTCTACACAATTTTTGCTCTAAGGTATTCACCAACCTCCAGTTTTCCCTTGAGTTGTCATCGCACTGGTACACCCTCTTGGCACATTCTTTTTTGACTCAACAGAGTTCAGATGCACACTCCTTGCATTGCCCACAAAACCTCCAATGTTCTATAGTGCACTCCTTGCACAGCCTAAGAACCCAAAACAATATTTCAAACTCAACAAAGATAGAGAAATATATCTTCCTACTGCAGATGAAATCTATCATACATCTACAACATACATAAACACACGCAGATAAGATTCATCAATTACACATAAACACACAGAAAGTTCATGTGCAGGAAAAAATGCTTTCTTTCTACTAAGATGAATGTTCGATTACAATATGTGCAGGTTGGACTGTAACAGAGTCTCATCACTCTCAAGCTCCCTCAAAGAGATATCCTATCTCCTATTTCCTCCTTTGAGGATTTCTAACTAACTTGTAGTTACCTCCTATTCAGTAACAATACTCCTCCAACAACTTCATTTGGGCATACAATGCATCGACATATACAAGAGGGTTCCTAGGGTTCCTTTCGACTACCTCTCTTCTTGAAAGAAGCTAACTACCCCTTAAGCACCATTACATTAAAGTTTAGGAGTGAAAATCCTAGATCATTCGTGATCATTTGCTCCCAAGCATTTTGATATTCTTCAGTTTTCAATCAGTTTAAGAAAGATTTGTAGGAAATGCTAGTGTTTCATATTCCAAAATGATTCAAAGGAATCATACTGTCTCATATTCAAATTCTAGTGCTTCATATTCCGAAATGATTCATAAGGCATTGAGTTGTCTCTCCACATGTGCTTGCTGATGATCCTCCTGCATCATACTCCACAATTGGGAAAATCATGAGTTCCTGTTCATGGCTCCCTCTACTATGCTGTTGATATCCTCCAGGGTCCCATACCTTCTCTTGGAGTTGTCCATCTGCTCCTTTTTCTTGCTGCCTCTTTTTCCCTGCTGCTTCTGCAGGTTTTCTTCTATCCCATACTTCTCCGATGATTGATTCTTGTGATTCTTTGAACATCAATCTCTTTATCTCCTCTATTTCTTTGTCCAGCTGGTCCACTGGCTAGATTTCTTCCTACAATATGATCTATTGCATCTTCTCTCCATCAGTTTCCAACTTAACTTGTTGGATAAGACACCTTTGCATATTTACCCTTCTCTCCAGGGCCTCCAACTCTTCACATAGATCAACAAGATCCATGCTATCTATTGCTTCCTCCTCTGTTGTAGGTTCACATTCTACAATTATCTCTTGCTCAACTTCCTGGCTGAAAATTTTGATCCATTCATCTAAATGCTCATCTCCTTCTGTTGTAGATCCCAATTCTATAGTTGCCTCATGTTCATCTCCTTGGCTGAAATTTTTGAGCAATTCCACCGAATGCTCTTATTTCTCTATCTCTTGGGCACATTGAAATGTGTGCTCTTTCTCATTTTTATCAATCTGATCAATCTGACCCTTCATGTTATCTTCATATCCTATGGCACTAGCTGGCCATTATGTTGTAGACTCCAGTTCTGTAGTCTCACCACTGAGTTGCTTCTCAACTTCCTCCTCTGACAGATTGAATTCTGTCATCTCCTCTTGTGTTGGTTCAACTCCAACTTCCTCTAACTTCTCCCCAGGCTAGTATGCTCCTCCACCCGTTTCCAAATTGACTTGTTGTATATTCCTACTATGCATATTTACCCTTCTCTCCATGGCTTCCAGTTCCTCATACATCTCAACAAAATCTATGCTGTCTGCTTCCTCTTTTGTTGCAGGCTCTAGTGCTGCAGTCATTTCCTATTCATCTCCCGAGATGAAATTTTTGAGCAATTCTATTGAATGATCTTCTCTTGCAATATGCATGACTGTCTCCTAGAAACCATCTTCTGGTTATGGATTGTCCAACCAATCCTCCAACATATTCATCCCTTGCTTCCATTGAGTGAGAAATTCATCTGAATTCTCCTCTTTTTCTGCTGGGGCAGACATCCGTGTCTACTCCTTGTTCTCCTCTTTGACAATCCTTGCTCGTTGTCTTTCCTCTACTACATTTTCATCACAGACACAGTTAGATTTAAAATAATTTGGCCACATGGCCTCTTTCTTGGATTCTTGTTGCACCACCTCCTCATGTGCAACACTTGTACTAGTCTCTGCTGGACTATTTGACAGGAATATTTGAATTCCCTAATGATCAGAATACATTTCTGATCCTCCTCCACCAACTCTCCTTGCTGATATGAGCTCTCAGACGAGTTCATGAGATTGTCATATAGTCTCCTCTCTTCTCCCTTTTTCACCTAGCGATCTAATATCTCTCCCCTTCCCTCCTGACAGTCTATGAGATTTTCAGCTGATCTCATCTCATTGCCCCCTTGACAATATGAAATTTCATCTTTTCCCTCCTGGAATTTTATGAGACCTTTAACTGATCTCACCTCCTCCTCATCAATGAGGTTCCTCCCAATCTCTAGTTCACATATGTGAATCACTTTCTCCTCTGTGCCACTGAGGTTTTTAGCATGCCTCATACACTTCCTCATTACTTGCTGCTGCCTTCTGGCTAACAACTTATGGACATGCCACTTCGCTTTCCTCTTCAAAGGCCATTCATATGTCCAGTGTACCTTTGTCTCTTGCTGTATCTTCAATGCCAGTTGTTCCATTCTTACTCTTATCTCAATGAGCTCCTTGTCAATTTCTACTTTACTTTTCTATTAGTAGTCCTTTCCTTGACCACGCCCATGGCCTTCAATAGCCATTTTCACCTTCTACCTACCCTCTTGGAAAGTTTGCTGTTCACTATGAAACTGAGAGCATCTTCAACTTCTCCCACAACTCACCTGGTTGTCTGTTGACTGCTGTGGAATTGAAACAATCCTTCACACAGAGAATCAATATTATGTCTCCTTCTCCACCTATTGTTTGTAGAAGAAATTAACCCTCTGATACTACTTAACGTAGTCAAACTATCTCCTTCATCTCCTTTGCCTGAAATCTATAGATGAAATCAGGCTCTGATACCACTTGATGCAAACCCCTCTTCTCTCCTAAGGGACAACACGACCTCCCAGTCAAGGATCTTCTATTTTCGAGCCAAATTGGCTCTATGAAACCTTAATGGTCTCACTTGCGATTTAACACAAATCCTTTCAGTCTTATGGTGCAGGTTCTATGGCACCCACAACCTCCTCCTTTGCGCTTCTGAACTCTAAAGTTTCAGATGCTAGCTCCTCTCCCATTATCCCTCTCCCATATGTGACCTCAGGATATGTCCTCACGTAATCAGGCGATTGCAGGGCAGCCTAGAATGGTTTGTGACCACACCACTTTTCTCCCCACAATTCACTAGCAGCTACCATGTATCCCTTTGACAATACTGTGGTTTTGATTGCAGCCCTCTCCAAGATTTTTAAAACCTGAACACCTTCTGTCCCTACAATTAAGCACGACCATTGATCTTGTGATATCAGGCGTTGCCTCTTGATTGGTGACTGAGATATGTCCTCTTTCTGCCTTGGTCAACTAACAGTCAATGGCCCTTTTCCTCCTTTCACACGCACTCCCAAATCTCCATGGTCTATTAACGCGCACCCTCCTTCCAAACTGACCACTACGATTGATTTTTCGCTTCGGGCTTCAGGAGTTTCAACTCTCAACTCTTGCTTCCTCCATACTAATTCCACTCAAAATCAATGATCTGTCGATGCATGTCCCTCATAGATCAACGACTGTGGTTCAATTCTTCTCTTCGAGATTCAATAGTTTCAACTCTTAGTCTTCACTTTCTCCTGGAGCTCTTTCACCCGAAGACAACGATCTGTCGGTGCATGTCCCTCACAGATCGATGGTTTTGGTTCACTTCGACTCTTTGGGCTTTGAAAGTTTCAGTTCTCAGTTTTTTCTTTCTCTTAGAGTTCTTTCATATATTGACGACTACGATCCACTTTGGCTCTTCGGGCTTCGGGAGTTTCAAACTTCTATGCACTCATTCCTCCTGGATTTCTTTCACCCAAAGCTGACAGATTTCTTCCATGAGTCCTTATGGATCTGACCTTCCAAATCTTCTCCGCTCCTGTCGACTTCGTTTCGGAGTGCTAGGCCTCCAAACTTCCTGATCTCTCACCATGTTTCCTTTGCAATGAACGATTGCGATCTACTCTGGCCTTCGGGACTTTGGGAGTTTGTCACACTCCACACTCAAAATCCTCGGAAGTGACTTTCCCCAAAATATCAGATCTGTTGACACGTACCCCCCTGATGATCATTGAATATGATATAATTCCGTCTCTGGCACTTTCGATTTATGCTTGTTTGAGAACTCCCGAAGTGATTCCACTTCAGAGTTTCATATCTTCCACCACCTGTCACCCTGGATGATGGACGATCTCGACTAGCTTCGAGACTTTGGGACTTCGGAAAGTCCACTCTCTTGTGCACTCTCAAAGGGTTTAAGGCTCATGCACTTTACCTGGATCGAGCGACTGTTGATACTTTTCACTCAGATATGATGAATGGGATATGTCCTTGTCCTCATTCATTCCTTCTTCATCCTAGACCCCAATATGACGGTCCATATCTCTTCCTGCAGTCGATCTGACGGTTGCTATCGCTCCTCCTCCTAATCTTTTTTGTTCTCCCAGACTTGGGAAATTTTCTAAGTGTTCAAAGGTTTTGGTTTTTGAAGCTTCTCCTATGGAACTAGTTGAAAGGGTCCCGAATCCATTTTTCCTCCTGAGATTTGAAAATGAAGATTGTCCTCAAATCTGGCACACAATTGCGCTCTGCATATAAACTTGCATATTCCTCATGAATTTGTGAATCTTGGAATAAGTTCACTTCTGCACGCACTCCTTGCACTGTCTCTCTTGATATTTTGCTTACTCAAGTTCTAAGGTTTTCGTCCCTTTACTCCTCAAAGGGATTCTTGTGCCTTCTCGAATTTTTTTTCTCAATGCACACTTGAAGAGATTACAGAGTATTAAGCAACTCCGCGAGTACCTTCCTCTGATACTCTTTTCTTTGAACTCGACAAAGAGTTATTCTATGCACGCTTACACCTGCTTAATGCCCACTTGGAAGATCTCTATAGAATTATTAGTGACTCATTCTCTTTGTTCTTCTTCTACATAGTTTCTCCTCTAAGGTATTGAAAAACCTTCATGTTTCCCTTGATTTGTCATCGCACTGGTGCACCCTCATGACACGTCCTTTTTCGACTCAACAGATTTTAGGTGCACACTTCTTGCATTGGCCACATAACCTCCAATGTTTTGTTTCACACTCCTTGCATAGACTAAGAACCCAGAACAGTATTTCAAACTCAACAAAGATAGAGAAATCTATCTTCCTACTGTAGATGAAATCTATCATACATCTACAACATACATAAACACACAGAGATAACATTCATCAGATACACATAAACACACTGAAAGTTGAGGTGCAGGAAAAAATGCTTTCTTTCTATTAAGATGAATGTCTGATTACAATATATGTAGGCTGGACTATAAAAGAGTCTCAGCTCTCTCAAGCTCCCCCAAAGAACTATTCTATCTACTATTTCCTCCTCCGAGGATTTCTAAATAACTTTCAATTAGCTCCTATTCAGTAACAATACTCCTCCAATAGCTTCATTTGGGCATACAATTCATCTACATATACAAGAGGGTTCCTAGGGTTCCCTCCGACTACCTCTCTTCTTGAAAGAAGCTAACTGCCCCATAAGCACCGTTACATTAAATTCTAGGAGTGAAACTCCCAGGTCATTCGTGATCATTTTCTCCCAAGCATTGTGATCTTCTTTAGTTTTCAATCAGTTCAACAAAGATTTGCAGGAAACACCAATGTTTCATATTCCGAAATGATTTAAAGGCATGCTAAGGCGCTGAGTTGTCTCTCCACGTGTGCTTGCTAATGATGCTCCTGCATCAATTTGCAACTCCTTTAGCTCTGGAATACACATTCTATAGGGAGTCTTTGATACTGGAGCTTCTCCAGGCATCAAATTTATAGAGAAATCAATATCTCTCTTTGGGGGTAGTCCTGTTATCTCCTTGAACACATCTTCAAAATATTTCAGGACTGCATGATCTTCTAGATTTGACACCTTATCCTTATATTCTTCCTCCATATGATCTGCAAATATTTGGCAGCCCTTCCTATAACACTTCTTCAACTGCATTACTGGGATCTACCAGATAGTAACTTTCCTAGGAATTCCTTGGACTGTTCTTAGGTTCCATTCCTCATCTAGGCAAGTAAATGCCTTGTTATGATAGTATAATACAACATGGTTTTGGTCCAACCAATCCATACCAATTACACAGTCACATGATCCCAATGATAGGATGTTCAAATATGCCTTGGTACTTAGCCCATTCATGTCCATTGGACATGATTTAACTAGCTCAACAACTTTTCTCTTGGCTCCTGTTGTCAGCTGTACCAACAAAGATTTCTCATGCTTTCTTCTTGGCAAAAGCAATCTTTCCACAACTTTAGGATCTATGTAACTATGATTAGCTGCTGAATATATCAAAATAGTAAAGGCATGGTTATTGTTCATACCTTATACTTCAATCATGTGTGATTGAAACTCTGCTTGCTTGTTGTCCAGGGTTACATAGATCCTTGGTACACTTCTGCCCATGTCCTCCAATGTTTCTGCTTGCTGTACATTGTGGAAAACTCTCACTTTGTTATATTTTTGAGGACAATATATATACTTATGGTTTCCTTTACAAACCCAACATTGAATGGGTGTCTTCCTTGGCCTTTGCCCACCTACCTCATCCATTGTATGCTCTCTAAAATATGGCTGTCCTTGAGGACTGTTTATGAAAAAGGGTGGCTTGTTCCCCTTCTGCCTCTGTTCCTTCTTAAATTTATTCTTATCCTCCCAAGCCTTCTGGAAAGTAGGCTTTCCTTTTTGCTGATCATATAATCATTTTTCTCTCCGTATGGTTTCTTCTAGAGTCTTGGGATCATCATATTGGATTTTATCACTAATGAAAGATGGTAGCCCACTCAAGTACCTATTAATATTCACTGTCTCATCCTTGATGAAGGAGGCATACTTCAACAAATCTAAAAATATCCTTTGAGATTCATCAATAGTCATGCTGCCCAGTTTGAGTTCAAAGATCTCTTTCATCTTTTTGTCATAATACCTCTTGGTCATGTATTTCTTCTCAAAATGCCTATTGAATTCCTTCCAAGTCACATTTTTCTCTTTGAGGTGCTACACTTGCACAAGATGATCCCACCACATGGATGCCTTTCCTTTCAACTGATAGGTAGCAATTATTCCTTTTGCATGGGAAGAATAATTATGCAATTAGAAGTACTTCCTCATGCCTAGCAACCATGTCTCAACATCTTCATCCTTCTTGTGCTCTCCATCAAAAGTAGGAGGTTTGATATTATTCATTTCTCCTTTCAACTCATCCACCCTAGACCTCCTATGATTCATGAAAGGGGATGGACTTGAGATACCGTGTGATATCCTATGGGAATGATTTTGGGAGTGATGGTGATGTCTGCTACCACTCCTTGATTTTCCTTTCTTCTCAGGGGTCCTGTGGATTCTTGATTTGCTGGAGCTACTCTCCTCATCCAACTTCTTTTCAATTCTATATAGTCTTTTATTAACTTAATATTGAATTCTCCTTGCTATTCCTTGGCCTTCATAATCCTCTCATTATCATCCTTGTGGCTTTGGACATCTGTCTGCAATTTTCTGATGGTCTCAAGCAGATTTACGTCTTCCTCCTTTCCTCCTCCATGTCCATTGGAGTTGGTTCCTTCCATACCCAACTGAACATTCAACCCTCTGATTTCATCTTCTTGGCCATAGACTACCTGTGTATCCTCCATCACTTCTGCACTCTGATCTGATGGTTGTTTATTTTGCAAAAATGTGTAGCTAACTAGACTTTGTCAGGCTAACTGTTCTTAATAATTTCATGAAAACATGAACCATTATGATTCATTAATATATATCATTCTTCTTTTCTACTAATTTCCTAAGAAATTGACTGTTCAGATCCAATTTTTGGGTGAACAATTATCTTCTTATGTTCAATACCTTTCCAATGGCTATTTCCATGCTCAATTATGAGTTTTGAGTAGGAAGTTACGTATACTTAAATAATTTATCTTTTCAGTGATGCAATCCTATACATGGATTCTTCCAACTCAGAGTCAAATTAACTCTTGGGTCCATGCTAGATCCCTCATTTAAGTTTATAGGCCTTCCTTACCTTTCTATGTGTAGGTCTGTACATCAATAACCTCACAGGATCTTTCTGTAATCCCTTTCCTATTCTTAAAACAAATATTCGGGCGCTAGCCCCTTCTTCTTCGACCCCCAAATTCATGTGACCAAGGGCTGTGACCCAACACTAACAATTAGGCACTTATCCGAAGCCTTGGAACTTTGGGGCTCTGGAGCTCTGGAGGTTTCCATTTCTACACATCCCAAACATCCCGGACCGTCGAACTCACGAACTCGCAAAGGATGCTGGATCAACGATCCACATTCTTTGTTTAGATCTACGGTGGATAGGAGCTCCGGGACTCCGAGCTTCTACGGTTTCCAAATCAATTCACTACCAATCTCCTAAAGTGTTGATCCACCAAAGATCCTCCACATGTTATATATAGATCAATGGTCGAGATTAACTCCGGCCCTCTGGGAGTTCTCGACTCACAACAATTTTTCAATGCAATCCCCCGTGGATTACCACTTCTTTGGACCTTGGGATATGGCACCAAACATATTTTGTGATCAATGATCAAGATGGACTATGGCTTTCAGGCCTCCAGAAGTCCTCGACCCAACCTGTTTATGCCTCAAATTCTCTGGACCACGAGATCTACTGCCACGTGTTCTTTCCCGATGAATGATGAGGATTTACTCCGCTCTTCAGAGCTTCAGGGGTTTCTCCTTCGTCTCAATCCATTCCTTCTGAATGATGAATTGGAAAAATCCTAGGGTCCACTTAGTACTGCAAACCCAGGTGCTACGTGGTAGATTCCAAGAAGAGGACACATGGTCCAATCTGAGGGGTGACACATGTCAAGTTCTAATTGCAAAATCAACCTTTCAAAAGAACATAACACAATGACACATGGCACACATATTGTGTTTCCATGTCACCCCAAGTGACATCACCAAACCATGTCACTTTGGAACTTTGTTACTACGAGACTTCGAAGGTCCAAAAGTTCTTCCAACAACTTTTCCCTGAATGACGAACTTTTGAACTGCTTAACCTCACGGGGCTGACGAAGTACAACTGTCACTAATGAAAGTGGTGACACATGGCCCTATCGTTGAGTGACATGTGTTAGGTCCTAATAGGTACTAAGGACTCGTCAAAAGTAAAAAAATGAGTGACATGTGGAAGACCTGGGTAGGTCCATGTCACCCTAGGTGACATCATCATGCCACGTCATATATGATGCTTCGGGACTTCAAGGATTTCCTATCTCAGACATTTTCTCAAAACTATAGAATTTTGGAATTGTCGATAGGTCCACATCACCCCAGTGACATCATCATGTCACATCACTTCGGAACAACTGAGACTTCGACGATTCTTCTTATTGATACTTTTTCAAAAATACTGAACCGCCGACTGCCAAATAGGTCAATGCCATCTCTGACGCTTCAGAACTTCAACACTTTGGTAGATATCTTCTCATATTATCACGTACAAAACTCTCGAACTGCCGAGTGCCGACAATTGCTTCCTGTAGCTTCGAGACTTCGGCGATTTCGCTGCTGAACACCCCACAACCCCCAAACTATCGAACTCTAAACATTTCTTAATATGAGGACATGTGTCCTTGGAAAATGGACGGTATGGATTGGTTCCATACTTCGGGCCTTCGACCGTTTTATTTGCTATAGTTTTAAAACGATCAGAGGGGCGAAGTCTGAAGGACTTCTGTGCACCTTCTCCAGCTCTAATGACTGCGGGGGATTTTTATTCTTTCGAACAGATCCAATGACCCAAATTTAAATTTATGGACCAATACCATGTCTACCATGGTTTATTAAATCGCTATACCTCTTGATCTTCTAAACACAACTAAGGTATTCCCTCAATGCCCTCCTGACACTCTGTACATTAATCCCTTGTGGAATTTTGACTCCAAATTCCACATTCGTGGCCCATCCATGTTTAGTGTCGAAACCATTGGCTTTGATACCAAATTGTAATTGTAACGTCCCCCGACCAACCTGGCCATGGACACACCACTTCTTCAAAACCAAACTGCTCTGAAACCAATTGTAACACACCTTGGTCTTAAGACACTGGGATATGCATGCTCTGTTTGAGCTCATAACACACACACACAGACACACACACACACACACACACATCTAATGGAAATTTAAACAGAGATATAAATTCTGTTCATACACAGATTCATTGAGCGAAAGTGACAATAAACACATACACACAACATATACAGGAAATTATGATAACATTATAACACATGTACAAGATACACAACATACAATTAACATAGAATTGGTACTTATATTTTTATGAGAAGACCACCGACTACGTGCAGACCTTCCATGAACCTCCTAGCCTTATACCACACTACTCCAAGATATCAACAATGGGTCACCCCTGAGATGGGACTAAACTCCACCGAGGGAAAAGAAAATCCTAGGCTAGACTGAGACTACATAAAGCTGCACAATGCAACATGAAGGATTACCTCCAAGGATCCTACTTACGCCCACTTCTCATAGACTCTCATTCCCCACATGCCTGTCCCACCCCAGGAATATACACCTTCACTGTTCCACGGTCCATCGGCTGCTCCACTTCCATTCCAGGGATTCAAAAACAAGGCAGATCAAATTTCCTGAGAGCTCTGTAGCTTTTGCTGGACTCCCTCCAGGAGAAATCACTTCCCCAGCAATCTCTCTCACCTATAGAGAGTTTCTCATAGGCCTGACAACCTACTTCTTTGACCCACGGGCCTGAAAACTCACCTCTTCAAACCATAGGCCTGGCAACCAACTTCTTCTATCTATCTCTTAAGTCAACCAGGTAACCATAGTAGAAAAATTGGGTAAGGCAAGGGAAGACTCAACAAATTATAGAGGTTCACGATGGAAGAGGGTTCAACAATGGCAGAAATGGATGACTACGTTCTTTCTTAGTGTGTATGTGAATGGAACAAGGGATGAAAAACATGGCCAATCTCACGAGAATGGTCAGAATGGTGAGAGTAAACCCCCACAATGATGGAATTCCCCACATAAAACTACATGCGTCCTTGCTAACACTTGGCTCTCAAGGAGCTCGTTCCTCTCCACTTGGAGTTCGTTCCTCTCCCCAAAGGAACTTAGGATAAAATGGTTTATTTTCCAAACCTTAGTAATTTAGGAAATACATTATAATATTCCCTTGGGTTAATCTCTCAAGATTAGCCTCTTTTTCCTAGCCCTCATCCCCCTTCCCTTTCCCTTCCTAGTGGAGCTTAGTCCCCCATAACTCTTTCTTCGTGGTTGGTCTACACACAATGATGTATTTTATTAATAATTTTCATAATTACATATACAAAAGTAGGCTCTATAGCCTTCGCAACTAGGCTCTCCGACCTAATAAATATATAAGCCTCCCAACCTATAAATACTTCTCTCACCAGCTTATAAAATTAATTAAACATCATTAAAATTCAGCAGAGGCTCGACCTTGGGGTATTACATAGACAAAACCCTTTGTATGGAAGAAATTCTTTTCCCAAGCAACCTAGGGTTTCATATCCAATGATCTTAATTAGGTTAAGTACCTTTCCTAGGAAAACCTTGGCTTGTTATGGTTGAGATCACTCTCAAGTAAGAGGGAGTAGATTCTTGAATCCTCTAGGAAGAAGGTGAAATTTAGTTGTGTTAATTTATTGAGTGCATGAAATTTTCACATGCTATAAGAGTCCTATATTTTTCAACCTTTAAGACTTCTATACATTAGAGTATAAAACAACAACAAAAAACAATAATTCCCTTCAAACAACCGAAAACTTCTCGACAATTCAAGGAGAAAAGATACCAATACAAGAGATAAGTTAGTGCCTTTTAGGGAAACTTATCAACCAATAATTAGATTTGAAAATGCACTTTTACAACAATAATTATAGTAGTATAACAACAGTAAAATCAAGCCCTTGTATTCTTCCTTAGATGTCAAATCACTTAATGATTTTCCATTTTACTTATGTCCAATCGGAAAGACATAAATGGTTGTAAATATCAAAGCATAAATAACATATATAGTTGAAATTCAAATATGAAAATGACATAATATGTGCACATGAAAACTTCATATATAAGTTCAAGATGAAGTGCAAGTACATACCATAACCTTCTTTCAAAGCTAGTACAAAAACTCCAACTGTTGAAAAATCCCTAGTTAGTGTAAATAATCAAACCTTAGCTCAACCAAGAAGATCCAAGTGTAATAATATCTCCAACACAACCTCCAAGGCAAGATGTCCTCCTTTTCTCTTCTTCACAAATCCACCCTAGAGTTTTCTTTTAGAACCCTAATTTTCAATCTAAAAAGGATAAACCCTAAATTTAGAACTCCAAGATGCTCCAAGAAACTCCAAGAAGATCAAGAAAACACACACACACACACACACACACACAAAGAGAGAGAGAGAGAGAGAGAGAGAGAGAGAGAGTACAAGTGAAGACTTAAGTGAGAGAGATAGGAAGTGCACACTCTCTTCTCTTAGTCACATCCCATCACAAGAGTGAATAGAATTGAGTGGATGAATATGTTGTGGAAATACTCTCTTCTCCCTCTATTTATATCACGGGTAAGGGAGACTGGTAATAATATGCGGGTCTAAGCCCTTACAAGCAATCTACATGAGTCCTTGTAGGCCACACAAGTGAGACATACACTATAGAGTACAAGTGCCATGTTCTAATAGTGATGTCGTTCTCAATAATTACTCCAATATGATGTAGTTACACAAGGCAAGTACACACCACTCCATCACAAATCTCCACAAAATCCATATATCTTCCAAAGCAATGTACTCCACTTGGTCAAATATCCCCTGCAAGAAAACTGTTGAATCCCCAAGTGTTGCCGAGCCATCTCCAATCCTCTGAACAGGAAACCAAGCTGCCACATGTCGTCAACTAGGGATTGAAGCCCCTCTCCATGTTTCACAATTCTCCACACTACTACATATGGGGTCAACATTTGATAAAAAATTCCGACGATAAGGATAAATTCAATCATATTGTCGCAAATTACGACATAATATTAAAATTTTACTTTTTTTTTTGTTTTCTGGGTGCCTCGATGAATGTCGGACTTCCTATGCACATCTATGTTCATTGATATTTTGACAAACGTTCATCGATCTATCGACGAATGTAGAGGATCCAAACTACCCATTTGAAAACGGTTTATAGTCATTGACTTCACTAACTTAGTCAACTTTGACATAGTCAATGTTCATTGGAATATTGATGAAGGTGAATGTTTTCGACTATTTTGTTGTAGGTGCGATGATTATAAATTGTTTTTATTCTCATTGTTCGTTGCATGATTTATTAGTCTTTTTTCTATGTGCTACTTGCTTCAAATCCAATTCCTAATCTGCATAGCTTGACTTTTTTACTTTGAAGGTTACAAATTTTTAATATTGCTTTGTCTTTTTTTTTAATTACTCAGATTGGATCCCTAACCCTTAGACCCTACTTCATTTGGGGACACAAATTTCCCCCTAGGAAACATGTATGAACATGTCTACTCAATTCCATTTAATTACTATACCATTTTTCTTGGTGTAGTTCTCTTTTATTGTTTGATTTTGTTACTTACTTATAGTCAAGTTTTGAAACTTATGTGGTAAAAATGTATGGTTTTGATTTGTTGATTAATTTTTTATTATTGTTATAAACCTTTAATAAATCTATGAAAAAAATGGATTAATTATCTAATACATATGGGGTCAATATAATCCGATGACATTTGTACCGTAAGAATATATTCATATATTAATGTACTTACGTTGCTTCAATGGATTTTGTTGCAAATATAGGAAATCCCAACGCCAACACCTGAAGGGAGTCAAAGGGAAATTTCTAGGTTAAGGGCTGCATTGGAGGCATAGGTCGGTACTGATGGGAAATGTTATTTCCCTTGCAATTAATGCATGGGCTTGAAAAGAAGCAGACTTGTAAGGAAATTAGTTGAAAGACATTGTTTTATGTATGGGTATTGTGAAGGGGGGCACACATTTTGTCCCATGGTAAGTTAGTCATTATATATGTCTTTGTATTGATTGTATTTATAAAATTTTCTTTTGTTTTAATACTTTTTATACACACTAATGTTATTGATTGTTTGTAATTGTAAAGATAAATCCTCCTAGGTGTCTGTGTTTGTTGTCGGATAAATATCTGCCAAGTAGTAGTAGAGATACTATTATACAATATGTGGAATATGGTATGGATATTGAAGATCAATTCAATCCTATGGAAGAAGATGGCATCGATAATATTGTTGAGCCAGATGATCGGAAAAATAAATTGATCCAAGACATCTTTTCTCCTATCGATGGGGAAAACAATGATGATATTTATGATGTACCTCTTCTTGAGAAGGCATACCAACCCCTTTATGAAGGCTCAAGAACAAATATTTTCTCTGCTATAATGTTATTGGTGAACTTGAAGGTATTAAATGGTTTGTCAAACACTTGTCTCACATAGATCCTAAGGTACGTAATATAATTCATCACATATTATACATAAATGTTGACTTTATTTTTCTCTATTTTTAGTGTCAATTAATGTGTAAATTAAGGATGCAATATTTTTTATTACTATTTTTTACATTAACTAGTTATTTTTTATGTTGTAGATTGTTAGATGAATTTTTATTACCATCGTCAAATAATTTACTTCGCACATACCGAGAGATGTGTTCCATTATGAAAGATATTGGAGTGGAGTATCACGATATTGATGCATGTCCAAATGATCATATTATATATTATGGACAATATGTATCAGAAACAAATGCCCGCAATGTCAAATCAGTAGACATCGAACCAATCAAGTAAAAAAAAAGGTTCCTCACAAGGTTCTTCGTCACATTTCGATAATTCCACATTTGCAGTGATTTTTCAAGTGCCAATGCATTGCACAATTTATGGATTACCATGCATGAAAAAAAAGTGAAAATGGTGTTCTTCGAATGCCTACAGATGGTTCCACATTTAGGAACATTGAAGATAGATGAACAATTTTTAAAAAGAACCTCGTAATGTTAGGATTTCATTGGCAGCTGATGGTGTCAATCCATTTGGTGATATTAGGTCTATTTACTCAGTGTAGCCTATTTTTTTTATAAAATATAACCTTCCTCCTTGGATGTCCATAAAGAGGGAGTACACAATGTTGGAAATGATTGTTTCAT
Source organism: Picea sitchensis (assembly GCA_010110895.2). Classification (NCBI taxonomy): domain Eukaryota; kingdom Viridiplantae; phylum Streptophyta; class Pinopsida; order Pinales; family Pinaceae; genus Picea; species Picea sitchensis. Next base: position 69,332 of record SNQJ01S0083702.1, read on the forward strand.
GTATTTGTTTACAAAATTGGTTTGAAGAACTACTAAAGTTATGGGATGACATCACTATGTACGCCATCTCTAGATCAATAGGGAATTTTTTTTTTATATTCCATGGAAAATTCATGATGCCCCAGGACTAACACATCTTTTGTGGTATGTAACATACCAATGCACTTTAATAGTATATAATTTTATGAAAATATGATGCATGCTTCTTAAATATCAATTCCTTGTATTTAAGAAGCATGCATCATATGGATTAATGTTAGTTAAATAGTATTAATCTATATCTTGTAGGTATTCAAACAAAGAGTAAATTTGCATGTCCAGTTTGTGGTTCTAGGATGAAATTGTGTCATTCAAGAAGTCTAGTAAATTAGGTATTTGATGAGTATAGGCACTTCCTCCCTAAGAACCATAGGTATCAAACTACATAAAAACTTCTTTTCAATTTGAAAGAAGAGACTAGAATAAAACCACGAAGAATGACACCTCACCTATGGAAGTTGAAATATAAAAGAAACCGTCAAGGTAAGCATTTAGTCTATGTGTCATATATATTAATGTTTTACAATTTTAATTTGTATTGAATTCTGTTTATTGTATCTAATAATTATTGTTGTAATCTCATTAATTTTTTTTTATAAATGTCGTCAAGGAATTAATGGGCTTCCACGAGGAATGAAAAGTTGATTTGTACAATTAAATAGGTTTCCCTACTATGAGCACCTACCGATAACTCATTTGTTTGATACAATGCATATCAGGAAGAATGTAACAAAAACCTTGTGGAGAATTGTAGATGGAAGGAGTGACACAAAAAATTGTCAAAATTTGTATCGACATTCAGGAAGCCAATCATGCACTACAAAATGTGATTTATTCGAATAGCAATGGACATCAAAATAGTCTTCCATGGTTATTTATAGAGAAGGAAAGAAATGCTGTAAAATATGTCATTCGGAAAATTAAATTTCCCACAAGATTTTCTTCAAACATAAAGAATATCTTAACGAATAAAGGTGAATTTGGTGGGGTGAAAACTCATGACTGACATACCTTCATTAAGGTAATTATTTTGCATGTAGATTTCTATATTGGTAAATATATGAATTTTTAGTATTATAATATGGTTTTGTTTTCCTAAAAACTAATGATCCCTTTGTTGTTACAATATGTTCTACCTATATCTCTCCCTGACAACTTTGACAACAAAGTAAAACAAGTTATATATGATCTTGGAAAATACATGAAGTAAATATTAATGATTTATATGCAAAATCATTGTTGCTCAACTTATCGACATCTGTTTTAGTTTCAATGTACATACATTGTTAATAAAACCTATGATCTGTTTTGTTATATCATGTGTAGGTGGTTTTCATCTAAATAAATCCATAAAGAAGATATAAAATATTGAAGGAGAGAAATTCGTCGGCTAATGTGTGAAATGCAAAAGGATCTACCTTCAACATTTTTCAATGCATAATAACACTACTTCATACACCAAGTTGAAGATATTGAAATGTGTGGACCTATACACATAAGGTCAATGTGTATAGTGGAAAGGCACTTGGAGTCATTGGAGGATTTCGATAGACAAAGAGCATGTCTTGAGGGATCTATGGAGGAGGGATATATGGTATATCAATCGTTTGATACGGATTTTATGAGTAGAACGAAATGAATACAGATGATTAAAATATTCTTAACACAAAATAACAGAGATGTAGTAAAAATGGTTTTCTATTCAATAAGGAAATAAGCTGAAACTGTAAAATGTAGCAGAAAACAAGCTTGCTGAAATGGTGGCAGCTTATCTCTAAGAAGAGATGTGACAACTGCTCTCATTCACAAGAAGATGGTTACAATGAGGCTCTGAAGGCATTTTTAAAATAAACATGAATGTCAAAAACCCTAGACATCTAAAAACCTAACCCTAGGAGATGAAGCACCAAAATTCATGTGGGCCTCGTTTGGGTAAGTTAGTACATCAACTTCCCGGGGTCGTAGCTTTTGCATACGATCTCTGTTTTAGGTGCACAATAGCTCATTGGAAATGTGTAACCGAGATGAAATATTTTCAAGTGGCCCAGGTCAGTCTTGTTTGTAGTCACTTGGGTCCCAAATCCCCAAAAAACATCGTTTAGGGCCTGAAAATGGCCCCGAAAGTTTGGAACCCAAAAAACTTCTGAAAAACTATGAAGATGGAAATATGTTTTTCAAGCTAGTAGAATAGGTGGGTGGCCACTAATATCCAACTAGATCAATCCACCCTCCTTAGGAAGCAATGGTATCCATTGCGTTGATTCCCCCCATCAGATGAGGAAATTTCTACTGAATTTGGCCTCGTTGAGCCACTTGCCTTGGTGCAGGAGATTCTCTGCTTTGACAACTTGATAAAGCTAGATCCTTTGTTGTCGAGTGCCCTTGATCTATGTGTCCACAATCTGATCACTGGATTCATATTGCATGCAATCAGGTTTGATCTCTGTTGGTGTCAACTGATTTTCTATCTCTGAGGTGTCCAATAATGGTGGGAAATATGGCCAAAGGAGAGCCACATTGAATACTGGATGCAGACCAAGGAAGGGGGGAGTTTTGAACCCAAAATCATTGTCACCCACAACCTTAGTGATGGTGTATGGCCCATAATGGAGTGGGTGAAGCTTCTAATGGGGCCCTGTAAGGCATTTGTTTTGCAAATGCAACCAAACTTTGTCGCCCACATGAAACTTATGTGGCACCCGATGTTGATCATGGAATTGCTTGTACCTGACATTAGACTTCTATAGAATATCCTAAAACTATTGGAGAATGTGCTGGATCCTCTCAATGAAATGGGTGGCTTTGTCAGCTTCTAGTGGAGCAGCAGACAACTTGGATGAGGTGGTTTCCAGGGGTAGTGCAACATCCATGGGTCCCAATGGTTGGAATCCCAACCCCACCTGAAATGGGCTATGTCCAGTTGAGTTATTCAGGGCTTGATTGTAGCTATGTTGGAAATAGGGAATACTCTCATCCCATGTGTGGGGGTGTTTTGAATTGTACATGTGTAGGATATGTACGACCATTCGATTGATGACATCAGTTTGGCCACATGTCTCTGGGTGGAAGGCAATGGATTTGGTGAGATTGGTATCCAACAGTGACCAGAGTCTTGACCAGAATGAGCTAAGGTACCGACTGGCACGGTCTAAGATAATGGTTTGTGGGATCCCAAAATGCACCCATACTTGTTCAAAGAATATCTTAGTAGTGGCTTCTGCTGTGATGTTCTTCTTGTAGACGGCTAGAATCACCATCTTGGAAAAGTGATCAACAACCACAAAAGCACAGTCATTTCCCCTCTTGGTGGATGAAAGGCCCAACATGTAGTCCATTGAGATGGATTCCCATGACCTATTAGGAGTAGGAATATGGGTGTACATACGATGTTTCTTAGTGGTTGGTTTGGCAATACCACAGGCGATGCAGGACCTGATATACTTGCTGACATCCTATTGAATTTTTGGCTAGTAGAAGTGTTTCTGCAACACTGCCACTGTCTTTTTGACGCCAAATTATCCTACCACCTTACTGTAGTGAGATTCCCAAATAAACTTTGCACACTCACTTGATGGAATACAGAGATGGCCTAGACGACACAACAACCCTTCCTAAAGATGGAAATTAGCGACTATTGAGTTGGCGCCCAACATTTGGTAGGTGGTGGAGAAGTCAGGGTCTGTCTCATAGAGGTGGGGCCATCTGGAGGTCTCATGGCTACAATATTCTAGCACTTTGGTGAATGCTACGACTGGAGGTCGGTTGAGGCAGTCAACAACATAGTTGGTACTTCCTATTTTATACTTGATGTTGAGGTGGAATTGCTATAAGTATGTTGACCACTTTTGATGGTGGCCATTCTACAATTTTCCTTAGGTCTACATGAAGTGTAGTGGCTTGTGATCAGTGTGGATGAATCTCTCCTTCCCAAGAATGTAATGCCTCCATTGGCGATAGGCTTGCACAATGGATTACATTTCTTTATCATAAGTATGGTACTTACAGACAATATCTGATAGTGTCTCACTATGATATGCCACGGGGTGGTCATGTTGGGTGAGAATGACACCCACAACATATTCTAAAGCATCTGTCTTGATCTCAAAGGGATGTTGTAGGTTCAGTAATGAAAGTACTGGGGATGAGCACAAAATATTCTTCAATTCATCGAAGTCTTGTTGTTGGGATAGGCCCCACACAAATATTTCCTTACCGCCATCCCTGGTTACTTTGTTGAGGGCCCATGCAATATGAGAGAATCCCAACATGAACCTGCGATAGAAATTGGCGAGGCTCAAGAAGCTCCGAAGTTCAATGAGTGTGGTTGGGGATGGTCAGTCAAGGATGAACTGGATCTTGGCTATATCCACATGCATACCATGATTATCAACGATGTAGCCTAAGTAATGGACCCTGTCCATGCCAAAGGAACATTTTTTCAAGTTTTCATATAGCTTTTGTTGCTGCAGTGTGTGCAGAACCCGCTGAATATGCTGCAAGTGTTCTGCCCTTGTATTGATGTAGACAAGGATGTCATCCAAATACACCACTACAAAATTATTGGTGAAATTTCATAGGATATCATCCATCATCCTCATAAAATTTTCTAGAGCATTTTTCAAATGAAAGGGCATGACCAACCATTCAAAAATACCTTCTTTTGACTTGAAGTTAGTCTTCCATACATCTGTCTGTTATATTGGGACCTGGTGGTAGCCAGACTTTAGATCAATCTTACTAAAGTATTTGGCCCCCATGAGTTGATCAAGGAGGTCGTCGGTTCAAGGAATCGGGTACCGGTTTTGGACTGTGATTTTATTCAGGGCCCGATAATCAATGCAGAGTCACCATGTCCCATCTTTCTTTTGCACCAACATGATTGGGCTCCAACAAGGTGATGATATGGGAAGAATCTTCCCCTTGTGGAGCAGTTTTTGGATCTATCTCTTGATCTCCTCCTTTTATAATAGAGAGCGGTGGTAGACTGGCCCATTGGGTAGCGGTTCACCTGGGATTAGATCAATGGGATGCTTGAACTGACAATGCAGAAGTACCCTTATAGGAGAGGAGAAGATATCTGAGTATTCTTCCATGACCTTATCCACTTGATTTTGTTATGTGGAGAGATCGATCATGGAGGCCCTGGATGTGGCTGCGATCTTTTGCTCACTATGAGAGAGAATCACAAAGAAGACAAATTTCCCGGTTTGAGAGATGAACTTTCTACATTGCTTAGCAGAAATTAAGGAAATATCATTAGGAGGGACTGCCTCAGGTATCCTGTACAATTTCATGTTCAAAGTAATAATAACACTACAAGGCCTATAATCATATACAACATGATGTTTCCATAAATAAGGTTGGCCCAAAAGAACATTATAAACTTTGAGAGGAGAAAAATCAAACAATACCTCATCTTTGAAGGGCTTGATGCTGTACAACAGTCAACACTTTTGGCTGACATAAATATCGCTTCCTTGGCGGAGCCATCCAATGGTGTAGGGTTGTGGGTGTGTTGTTGTCGGTAGGTCCAGTCGCTTGATGACCTATGCTAAGATGAGGTTCTTCTGTGTACTTCTATCAATGATGAAGTACAACGAGGTACGTTTTACCCACATCTGTGAATGGAAGAGGCACTCTCCTTCTTATGGATCGTTTGGTTCACCAGGTTGGAGCTTGGTGGTAGCAATGATGGAAATAGGTTCCATGTCAATTATCTGTCTTCCCCTTTCTGGTCCCAAGTCAGAGTCAGAACCTGCATCTGATTCAAAGGCTTTCACTTCGGCCACTGACGACTGCTTTGGGTGGAAGTCAACAATGTTATGCCAAGGGATCTTATGGAAGTTGCACCACTTCCTAGTATCTTTCTTTGTCTTTCCAGTGTCCTTTGCTTGTGTCTTGGACTGGTTGTCCTGATAATGTCTATATTTTCTCTGTCCTTTTTTCTGTAGGTTGGGGCCACCCTTTCCTAGATTTTTTTGTGAGGGGTTCCTAGGCCCAAATTGCCGCATCTTTTGTTTGAGCTTCTATTTGATTTTGATGACATATCAATAGGCCAAACCCAAGGACGAGATGTCCAAAAATTCCATTTTGGTCTTGATGTATCTATGTAGAGAATCATGATACTCGAGCACTAGATGTCACTCCGAATATTTGATACCCATCTTGGTGCGCAAGGTATGGAAGATATTTGTGAACTCTGACACTGCTTGGTGTCTTTCTTGCCGTAGTGTGGTCCATTTGGTATACATGTTGTCATAAATTCTGAAAGGGTAGTATTGTTTCTTAATAGCATCCCTAAAGGATTACCAGGTGTCCGCGATTGTAAATAATGAGGGTTCCTCTATTTCTTTTTTCTCACAAAAAGTTTCCCACCAATCTTTGACATGGGGAACGACTTTCAGGAGCGCAAAAGTAATCTTTTATCTATTCGAAAAGTTATGGACATAAAAATACCCTTCTAGTAGATTCAACCACTTGTCTACAACATCTGCGTCTATTTTACCTTCAAATATAGGAATATCAAAGCTGATTTATACCTTGAAAGGGGCGACGCCTTCGCTCAAGGAAGATGCGTCGCCTGTTGGTAGTCGCCGAAGGATTTGCGTGAAACTATCCATCATCTTGTTCCTCTTTTGCGTGAGGGATTGCTCTAGAAACATTTTGAAAGGATATCCTATCCCATCATATTTATTTTCTCCTACCATGAGAGGTCACTTGGGCATGTGAGAGATTTTGTACTCAAGAGAAACAAACTCGAGACCCAATTCTTTCTAACCTAACTATTAGAATATGAGATATTGTGCTTGTTTTACCATTGAAAATACCCTTGTCACCCAACCATAGGCAGGAACCACCCTCCGAGCACCTTGACCTTGACAGAGAAGAATATTGGTAGCAATCAATATCCAAGCAAGGCTAATGCACCAAGCAAGAATAGAAACCAAAGTTGATCAGATAGTCCCACCCAGAAACTCTCGCAACACCTTCCCCAGAAACTTGCGGACCAAACTGCCAACTGCAGTGCACACAAACTGCTCTCTGCAATTATGAGAATGTGTATAATGAGAACTGGCTCCCTATATTTATAGTGGTTTTGGCAAATTTACTGGGGCTGACTTTTCCTTTTGGGTACTAATTAATTCATATTAATTATATTTTTGCAGCCGACATCTCGTTTAGGGTTTCCTTTAATTCTTTGCTTCCTTCCAGAATATTCTAATCTCTTCATAGGTCACCATAGAGGTTCATACCTCCCGAAGATACCATAATATCAACACTCCCTCCTATCTAGGGAGGTATGGTCTTGAGCACAACAGACCATTCAAATGGTAGTATCATGAGCACCGTCATTATTATCCAACTAGATAATATCCTATGACAACTGGTACAATATCAATTGATAGAACACACCTATGTTTATCCATGGTAGTATGAAACTACTCAAACCATGACACATAGTCACAAACAGTGGAACAAATCTACCACAATAGTATATCTCTACTGTCCGGAGACATACAGTCTCCATAACAATCATTTGATGCCAACCTGCACAGAAAAATATTGTTAAAATAAACTGAATCATCTGGGCCAATCTTTCACTCAAGTATGTGAGATATGAAAGAATATCTTCCCTCAGAGTAGAACAATGGGATATCTGGACTATTCTTCTCAAACAAGGAAGAATAACTGTCCTGTCTTCTGAACTTGGACCATTCCCCACCCCAGGCCATTCTTCCTACACTAATCAAAGTGCACCCTGGAGAGAATGTATAAACCCTAAGGAATGCCTAACCTTGATTGATGAGCTTGGAACATTCCCCACCCCGATCCATTCCTCCTACACTAATCAAAGTGTACCCTGGAGAGAATGTATAAACCCTAAGGAATTACTGTCCAAACCATTTCCTTTGTTAACCATAAGAGGAAAATATTGTCCTGCATCAACCTCCAAAATAGACCATTCCTCATGTTAACCACAATGAGAAATCGCTGTCCGACGAGGCGCGCCAGTATTCTTGAGTAACCCTCAAGAAGAGAGATTGCTCTAGACCACTCCCCATGTTAACCACAATCAGAATTTGCTGTCTATGACACATCAACAATCTGGACCATTTCCCATGTTAACCACAATGGGAAATTGTTGTCCATCAGAAATCTCAATCCACTTTCTGAACAGGAAAGCATCTGTCCAATCTGGACTATTTTTCAATCACAAAGATAAATGTTTCAATAATATTTTTTTAAGTGCTCCCTCCTAACCTGGAGAGTCTTCCCTTTCAGCTAAGGGAGTTATTTCCACGATCCCCATCTTCTCTCGAAAATATGCAAACTTTATTCTGGATAGAGGTTTTCTTAGAATGTCTGCT
>SNQJ01S0083703.1:7132-23189 GCA_010110895.2 Picea sitchensis
TTGAATATTTATATACATTTTTCAAAATATGGTGATGTAATGAACATGTAATATGGGTTGCATATTTTTTTATAATATGATGGTTTAATGGTAATTTAATTTAAAAAATAATAATAATAAGCATTGTTGTGATGATTTAATAATTAACAACATGTAGTTGAATATTTATATATATTTTTCAAAATATGGTGATGTAATGACCATTTAAATTAAAAAATAATAATAGGCATTGTTGTGGGGGTTTAAAAATTAAATAACATTTTATATGGCAATATTAAAATTATTTATATGTTTGATAAAATTTTGTAATTTAAAAGTTGTTTATATTTGGAAAATAATTTTAATAATTTGAGAGAAGATGATTTGGACAAATGGGATGATCTAGGAATTTTAAAAGTTATTTATTTTTTCTAATAATTTGAAAATAATATAATTTATGATTTATTTGTGGTTGAAAAAACTTTTTTAAGAATTTTGTTAGTTATGTTTTTTAATAATTTGAAAATGGAATAATTGATGATGTATTTAATAATTTGAGAATGTAAGAATGATTTGATAAAATGAGATGATAATTTAAAATTTTGTTTATATAAAGTAATATTAAAAATACAATAGAAATAAGATATGAGAATGTTTTTAAAATTAAAATTATTAATAATTTTGTAATAATTTTATAATGATTTAATAATTTTGTAATAGGAGAATAGGAGAATGGTTTTTTTGACAAATGATATGATGATGATGATCAAGAATTTTAAAAGTTATTATTTATGTTTGGAAGAAATGTTTTAATAATTTGAGAATGTGAATGATGTGATAAAATGAGATGATAATTTAATTTTTTGTTTATATAAAGTAATGTTAAAAAAATAAGATATGACAATGTGATGTTTTTAAAATTCAAGTTATTTGTGTCTAATAATTTCATAATGATTTAATAATTTTGTAGTAGTTCTATAATAATTTGAGAATGAGATGATAATTTTAAAGTTACAAGTTATTTGTGTTTTAGAAACAGTTTTGAACAATAAAATAAAATGAGAATTTTAAAATTGGTTATGTTTGAACAATAAAAAGAGAATTTTAAAATTGGTTATGTTTAGAAGAAGTTTTTTAAATATTTGATAATGAAATGATGAATTTAAAAGTTATTTATGTGATACTCTTAAAAATACAATTAGATTTGAAAATGATTTCCTTTTTCACATTTTTTTAATAATATAATAATTTAAAACTAATCTTTGAATTTACTTAGTTGTTTTAGAAGTGTAAAAAATAATTCACTTACTAACAAATGTGTTTGTAATAAATAATCTTATTTAAAAAGGATTTATTTTTTCTCACCTTTTTTTAATAATATAATAAATTTATTTTTTCTCACTTTTTTTAATAATATAATAATTTAAAACTACGTTTTGAATTTACTTAGTTATTTTAGAAGTGTAATAAATATAATTCACTTACTAACAAATGTGTTTGTAATAAATAATCTAATACACTTTGAATTTACTTTTTACAGATAAAAAATGGCTCAAATTAACATTAATAATAATTTTTTAAAACAATACACAGACATTGAATTCGGCAAAAGAGAACACTCCTGATACACTATGTCCAGATACAAACCCAACACACTAAAATGTAAAGCATAAAACTACACCACAGTGACTGTCCCATCACTCCATGACCAGTAGCAAAGACACCCAAAGGCGATTGAGAAGTATAGATCGATGAGAAAATATAACTGGTTCCGATCAGATAAGTCAGAGGCTATCACTCAGCAAAAAAACATATGAAGCGGTCATTCCAGAAGAGAAACAACCTCAGAAAATTAGAAGATTTGTAGAGTAATTAGTTGTCCTTCTCTTTCGTCGTCCCAAGTGCAATATATCAGGCTCCCTTTAGGCAAAACTAGATCTTTTTTTGTCAGAGAATCTGCCTCTGCATTCGCTTCTCTATATATATGATGGAAAAAGAGATCTTGGAAATTTGTCTCTAAGGTTCAAACTCTGCATTTCCAATCTTCAATTTTGGTAGCTAAAAGATTACCCTTCCTCTGCATCCAGTCGATTACAACCTTGGAGTCCCCCATCAACTACAGCTGACGAATATCCAAGAGATTTGCCAGAAAAAGTGAGGCCCACACCCCAACTAACTTTGCCTTCGTGTTAGTTCCAAATCCGCAATTGAAAAACCATCTTATGTCTGGATCAAAGGCTCTTTTCATGGATCCCCCTGCCCCGCAAATTGAACTTTCATATATGGTCGCTCCATCAAAGAAGGCAATCGTATAGCCATTAATCCTTTTAATCAGGCTATATCTTAAAGTAATATGTTTAATATTTGCATGATAGAAAGAGAGATTAGTTAATATTTTGTGGCTAACTCTATTGGTAGAGGTTTTATTCCCTTCAAACAAAGTATTGTTACATTCCAGCCACAGGAACCAACAAATCAGAGTTGAGAGTTTCAAGGGCACATCTTTGTGATGATACCAAATTTCCATTGCGCCTCCTAGTGTACTACCGGACCATTCTAAATGAAGATTTAGAGCAGAAAGGCAAGTAACCCAGACTGATTTAATAAACTGGAAGTTTATGAATAGGTGTTCAATGTCTTCATCGTCCTCTCTACACAAATGGCATAACCCCAGACCCGACCATCCCCTTTTTTTTAATACATCCCAAGTGAGAATGTAATGTTCTGTCGCTAGCCAGAAGAATAAAATAATATTTAACTGAATGTGCCACCTCCACATTTTAGTCTTCCAACCTATCAAAACCGAAAATGACCGAATAGAAATTAAAGCATGATAACAGTTTTTTTTACTGTTAAACTGCCTGAGGAGTCTCCACCACTCCAGATGAGGTTGTCTTCTACATCAGGTTGAATCGTGATCCTTGCTTGACTGAGACCACTAGTAAATAACTCCCACTCCTTTTCCTAGGCACCCCTCAAACCCAGCTCATTGCTACTCTTCCATTGTTCAATGTCGGTTAATAAGTGTGAGTTTTTTATTGCTAGTGCCAGCGTAGTCACCCCCATTTATTTTAAAGTTGTTAAGATCCCCTTTGAGAGGATGGTGTTGTCCCCTAGATCCATAATTTTATCTCTGCCCAAATTTACTTGTGAACCTGAACTAGGCAACCAACTAAGACAATTATTAATGATAGGAACTGCTCTTCTTAAACTAGTCCAGATTTTAGAAGTAGTGGGGTTTTGGTGGGAATAGTGTCTAATCCACTTGATAAAGGAGGTGTTGTGTAAATACTTCTCTTTGATTACCTTCTTCCAGATGCTGGGTTGATTTAATACCCTCCATAAAGTAGTTGCGTTCAATGCCAGATTGAAAAGAGGAAGGTTGTAGAACCCCCATCCCCCAAACTTTTTTGGTCTAGATAAGACCTCCCATCTGCATAGATGGTACTTCTGAGTCTCCAAATGACCTATCCACAAGAACTTAAACATTATTTTTCTAAATTTATTTAAAATCAGATGAGGAATGGCTTCCATGGTCATCCAATAGACATTATGTCCTTCCAAGAAAGATTTTAACAATATGAATCTTCCCCCCAGCGAAAGCCATCTTGTTCCCCAATGATTAATTTTTTTTTATACCCTGACCACCATCCAATCCTAGTCTGCAGCTCAAAAAGAGCCTATCTTCATTACATAACCAAGGTACCGAAATCCCACAGAAAGTTCACTGAAAGTGTAAGGAAAAATGGATTTGAAGGAGTTTAGTTCATTCTTTGGGATACCTTCACCATGAATTGAATATTTTTGTTGATTCACAGTCATCCCATAGAAACTGTTTATAAGATGAGTAATCACTTGCCATTTTGTGATATTCGCCTTTGACATTATAAGAACATCGTCCACAAAAATTAGGTGGAGAATTCTTGTGAAATTTGACACTTTGATTCCTGAGATCTGACCATCTTCAAAACTATGTTTCATCATTAAGCTAAGTCCTTCCATTGCAAGGATGAAGAGAAGTGGAGAAAGTGGGCAGCCCTGCCTGAGTCCTCTCCCACTTTTGAAAAAATATGAAGCCTCCCCATTGAAAAGAACTGCAAAGGAGGTAGAGGTGACATGAGACATTATCCAACTAATCATCTGCAGCCCCAAGCCAATTTTATGGAGAATAAGCCTGATATAGTCCCAATTTAGGCAGTCATATGCTTTTCTTAGATCCAGTTTAAGCACCAAATCTTTCAATTTGTTTTTTTTTATACTGTGGAGGCACTCATGGGATGTGCCTATGGCATCCTGGATATGCCTGCCCTTGAGAAAACCCAATTGTTCGGAGGAAATGTATCCTGAGAGCACTCCTTTCAATCTGTTAGCGATTATTTTAGAGATGGTCTTATAGACTAAGTTGCAAAGTGAGATAGGGCGATAATCTTCAAAGGTTTCCGCTTTGTTCGCCTTAGGAATTAGGGTCAGAAATGTAGCATTTAATCACGAGTGTTTACTCCACGTTTTCTTGACTCTTCTACCATTGATAATAAATCTTCCCCAACCAAGTCAAAGAAAGAGATAAAGAATCTCGCAGTCCAGCCATCTGGACCCGGACTCTTTTCCTTTTTGAAGTGAAACAACAAAGATTTTAACTCTTCAATCGTGATTGTCCTATATAGTTCATAAGCCTCTTATTCATCAATCATCTGGGGCAATCGGTCAACCAACTCACATTATTCAGCAGTATTTTGAGGAACTGATTTATAAAACTTCTTGAAGAAAAAAGCTGCCTCTTTTTTTAACAGTTCATTATCATTGATCACATCTCCAGTTTCATTTTTGATATCCCAAATAAATTTTTTTATCCTATTCCTAGAAGCCACATTATGGAAATACTTAGTGTTTGAATCACTGCTAGCCAACCACAACGCTCTACTATGGAGGCGCCATATTTCTTCCTCTTGACGTAGGATATCGTTCCTCTCCAATTCAAGATTTTTCAGGTACGTTGCTATATCTAAACTGTTTGGGTCCCCAATCGGGAAATCTAGTTGAATACATATAGGCACATGATCAGAGATATAAGGATACTGAACCCACATCCTGTAGAAGCCTATCCCTGAAATAAGTTATACTGAAATCATTACTCTGTCCAGGCATCTAGCAATCACATTCTGGACCAGCCGTCCATTGCGCCAAGTAGGAACAAGCTTGGACGACTTTAAATCAATTAAATTTTTTGAGGCAAACAGATCTTTATAAAAATCGTCCATAAAACCCGGATTGGTCGCCCCCCACGCCTCTTGAGAGTCAAAGATAAAATTAAATTCCCCCGCCATAATCAGATTAGTAGCAGACAAAATATCGCTATCTTTCACTTCATTCCAGAAAGATTTCCTGGTTGTACAAGGTCCATACACATTTAACAGTGAGATCTCTCGCTTGTTTAAAATGTTGCTACCAGTAAGTAAAATGCCCCGGACCGTAATATAAGGAGTTAGGTCAAAAAAACTTGAGTCCCAAGCAAAAATAAGAACCCTAGAGGTGCCCACTGAACTGACTGAACAAATCGCCCAGGAGGGTCGAAAACAGTAGAAGAAATCCCTAGCCTTCTGAGAGGATACCAACGTTTCTTGAAGGAAAACAATCTCTGGCTTCGTTTGTTCCATCAAACGCCGAAAATAGGCAGATTTGAGAGTGCCCCCAATCCCTCTGATATTCAGAGAGAGAAATAACATTACTTTGACCTTGCTAGGGCCTTCATTTCTCTAAGTGGCCTGATGTCAGTCGAGGGAGAAGAGACCTCAGTTGGAAATACAGTAGATTGAGAGAGATTTTCCCGACAACTTCTAGTTTTAATAGGTGAAAATTATAAGGCTACACCCCTCGATGATGCAGGACGATCCGCGAGACCACCTCCTCTCGCTCCTGCTCCCAGGATCGTTCAATTCCTCATGCGAGCCGAATTAGCTCTTCTGATTCCCTGCTGGAATCTCTGCGCCTGACCTCCCGGTCTTTAAGGATCGCTCAGTGTTCCCTTCTGAGCCGGAGCAACTCCTTGGACTCCCAATGGAATCTCTAATGAAAACCCGATCCACAGGTCCTTTCTTCACCCGCACGGCCTTCTGCACATGACCGCTCTCTTTCCCTGATGAAAATTTCAAGTTTCGGGGTTTCGTGATCCTCGACGTCAAGAGTTCCTGTCCTCTCGAACTCCCGATCTCCGACTTGCCGATGAACTCCCTTCTAGCCTTATCCCCTCTTGGCTATGCTCTGGTCCATGCAACCACTATCTCACAAGACCACAGCCTTGTCTCCTATCGGGGTTTCAGACATCGCAATGCCGAAATGCATAAACACCATGTCCACGGGAATCCCGATATCCTGATCCGCGATTTCCCGATGTGGATCTCCTATCAAGACCTTTCCCAAAGGCTTCGATCACTGCCATGCGTCCCCTCAAGATGGACGATTCTGATCACTCCCCGCAATTTTGCGACTTCTGGTGCTCCGGAAGTCTTTTCCTCGTGACCCGCGATTTGCCGAGTCCCGAAACTCCGATGGAGTCTTCCCTTCGGGGACTTTTCCCGAGATCTTACATCCTCGCCATGCATCCCCAACTGATGGATGGTCTCGATTACCTCTTTGGATTTCACAACTTCTAATGTCCCGGACGCCTCGTCTTCAGGGCTCGCGAAATTTTGAACTCTGATGCGCCAAAGTACCAACGGGCACTCGATCTCCACCATGCGTCTCAGTAGATGGACGGCCCTGATCCAATCTCGCTATTTTGGGATTTTTGATACCCCGATGACAGGAATTCTCTGTCAACTCCAAACCCCGGTAGCAGATGTACCGATGGGTCGCTCGATCTCGCCCACGTGTCCCAACTGACGGACGGCTCAGATTAGTTCCAGGTAATTTCCCATGGAAATTCTCGATCTCATGTCATCGAGACTTCCGATTTCTAGATATGAGAAACCCCGATGAGCCAACCCTCCTTTCAGGATTTCTCTTCCTATTCACGAGCTTAACCCTCGCGCAACTTCTGTCAGATCCGGCGACTAACGGGTGATTTGCTCAAGATCTGATGGTTCAGATCATCTCTTCTCCTGCGCGCTCTCTGGACATGAAATCAATGATCCAGATCTCGACTCCAATCGATCCGACGGCTGTTGTGCTCCCTCCTAAGATTCTGCACGCTTTCTTCTTGCACTTGGAAGAATTCCAATTTCTCAAAGGCCTCGACCTTTGCTCTGTTTCTGCGAGCTCCTTTACCTGAGCTTCACTGCGCGTATAAACGCTAACTCCTCCTGAGCTTTTATCTTTGAATCCTCAAAGGATTCTTTGAATTTTTCACTCCTTGCAGAGTCCTTACATGAACACGCAGGTGCTATCCATCCTGAGCTCCTCAACACTTAGACCCCTAAGGGATTTTGTCTTTCTTCTCCCTCAGATGGAGAATAAAATGCTTTCCGGCCTGTCTTTCACTCAAGCAACTAAATTTTTGAGTCTATCAGGGTATTCAACAACCCTGTGAAGATCCTTTAGTGGATTCTTCCTTCAAAATATAGAACTCAAAGAGTTCTCTTCTCTTCTTTGTGCCTGTCTGCACAATGTCTCAATGCCCACCTGGCATAGTTTCCTCTCACAGAACGTTCAGCAGTTATGTCTTCTTCTCCCTGTGCCTATCTGCACACTGTCTCTATGCCCTCCTGGCAGAGTGTCTTCTTATAGAACTTCTAGCAGTTATGTCCTCTGTGCACTCCTTGCACTTGCTCAATGCCCACTTGGCAGAGCTCTCATAATCCTCAGTGATTCTGGTTCTCCTTGAACTCACAGCAGAGTTCTTCTCAATGCACCACTGTGCATATGTTCAATGCCCACTTGGAAGAGCTCCACATAACTCCTCAGAGATTCTATCTGCAACTGTGTTCTTCTCCCACAGCCTAGCCTCCAAGGTGTTCAACAACCTTAATGTCTTCCCTAAGTTGTTGACTCCAGTTCTTGTGCCTCAGCACGTCTTCGTCTGAACCTGCAGTGTTAAGAAATGCATCCTCTATGCATAGCTATCAGAACCCGCAGCGTTCTGTCACACCCTCCTGGTGTGAAGCCTCAAAGAAATTCACCTAAAATCAGACACACTCCTACAAATGCATGATAACAGCACACATTCATACCATAAAATGGAACACTCACAGACATTCATTTAACACAGAATACATGCAGGAAAAACTGCTCTTTTTGTATTTAAAATGGCAAATATCTGTTTATACAAGGTGTTCCTGAGCATGGCCTATAACAAGGTCTCAGCTCTTCTCTCTTCTGCTCACTACTCGTAAACTCTCTTCATCTACTTCCACTCTACTCTACTAACTCAAAATGAGATCTGAAATCTCTTTTACCTGAGGGGGCGCTTCGAAATCTTCCCTCCAATCTACCTACCCTATTCAATTACATTGAATGGGCTTTCTAGTCTAGCATATGGATCTAGATCTCAGCCTTACAAACATTAAATCCGATCTTATCTACAGCCTGCACAAAGGCACGGCTTCACAGCTCACCAGTTTAAACATTTAATTACATTGAATTCAGATTTTAAATGAGGCTGCGCCTCTCTTCGCCACGCAATTTGAATTCGCTAACGTGGTTGGTTGGCTAGCTGGCTAACGTGGAGAGATGCTCCTGCATCATACTCCTCAGCTGCAAAATTCATGAGCTCCTACTCATGAGCTTCCCATCTCTCAGTTTTGGAAATCCTCCTGGATCCCAAATCATTCTCTGGAGTTGTTCACCTGCTCCATTCTGCTGTTGCTGCTGCTCCTACTTCCCTCTNCTTCCTGTTCAGCCTCTCCTTGCTGATAGTGTCTGTTGATCGGATCATCAGCTCCATGATCTCTTCGATCACTTCGTCCAGCTGCTCCAGTGGCTGGCTCTGTTCATGCAGTCTCCTCAGCTGCAAAATTTTTTGGCACATGAGCAGATCATCATGATCTCCCATACCTCCTTCTTCATCGCTTTCCAACTTCACCTGTTGGATGTGCACGCTCTACACTATTACCCTTCTCTCTAGGGCTTCTACCTGTTCCCACAGATCAGAAAAACAAATGTTGTCTTCCTCTTCTTCTTCTTTTGCAAACTCCCATGTTGCAGTCTCTTCAGCTTCCTGGCTGAAAATATTGAGCCATTCCTCAGAATGCTCATTATCCTCTTCGTATGCTTGGGCAGCTTCCAACGTCTGCTCCAATTATTCCTTCCTGACAGTCTCAGCTGGCTGTCCTTCAATTGTTGCTGCTTCATCTGCAACACAAACTTCTGCCTCCCCCTGGGCAAGTGGTAGGAGTATCTCGATTCCCCCAATCATTATAAGGCTCCTCAGATCACCTCCTCGGATGGTGAAAGTTTTTAACTTGTCATCATCTTCATTCACATTGCTTGGAAAACCATATGAATCTTCATCCTCTGTCAGCTGCATCTGCTGGTCTAGATCCTCCTGCTCTATCAGCTCTTCAGGCTGATTCCAACTCATCAGCTCATCCCTGCCCACCTGGCAATATGGGATGCTTCCACTACCCTCTTGGTAGTCTTCGAGATCCCGCAGCTATCTCATTTCATTGCCCCGCTGGCAATGTGAAATTACTTGGCTATCCTCATGATAGTCCATGAGATCCCGCAGTGATCTCAACTCGTTGCCCACCTGGAAAACTAGAATTTCTATTCTGCCCTCCTGGCAATGCTTGAGATCTTCAGTCGATCCCATTTCATTCTCTTCGCCGAGAATGTCCCCAGTCTCCGGTTCACATACCTGAACCATTTTTTCCGCTGTGGGATTGAGGTTTTCAACATACCTCAACCATCCTTTCAACAGCCTACGCTGTCTTCTAGCCATCAACTCTTTGACTGGCCATTTCATCCTCGGCTTCTTCATGGGCCACTCATACACCCATCTTGGCTTCTTATCCTACCGCATCTTCAATTCAAGCTTTTCTATGTCTGCCCTTATTTCAGCGAGCTCTTTATCCATCTCTGCAAGATTTTTTGCTTTGCTCTTCCTCCCAGCATGCCTATGGCCTTCAGTAACCATGGTGTTGTCTCTGTCTGCTTTCCTAGAAAACCTGTTGCTGTCACTCTGCACTAAGAGTGTTACCAGCTTCATCCTCCAGTCCTCCTGACTGCTTATGGATTGTTTCCTACCTGAAAACAAATCCTTACAGAGTCTCCAGCGCTCTGTCTTCCTTTACCTTCTTGGTTCACCTGAAATATACAAGTGAAGTTCCCGCTCTGATACCACTTGATGTGTATCAGAGTGCTCCGGTTCCTTTTACTTCTCTTGCCTGAAATATACAGACAAGATTCAAGCTCTGATACCACTTGATGCAGTAAGACATGACCACCACCTCATCGCGCTCCTGCTCACAGGATCGTTCTCATTCATTCATGAGCCAAATTAGCTCTTTCGATTCCCTACTGGAATCCCTGATGAAAACTTGATCCACTGGTCCTTCTCTTTTCCCTGTCACGGCCTCTGCACACGCCTGTGACCTTTGGCCCCGA
Organism: Picea sitchensis; assembly: GCA_010110895.2. Lineage (NCBI taxonomy): Eukaryota > Viridiplantae > Streptophyta > Pinopsida > Pinales > Pinaceae > Picea > Picea sitchensis. Next base: position 17,651 of record SNQJ01S0083703.1, read on the forward strand.
TTAAGTTTTGGGTTTTGGGGTTTCATGATCCCCGACGTCAAGAGTTCCTGTCCTCTCGAACTCTCGATCTCTGACTTGCCGATGCACTCCCTTCTGGCCTTAGCCCCTCCTGGCTATGCTCTGGTCCATGCGACCAATATCTCACAAGACCACAGCCTTATCTCCTATCGTGGTTTCGGACATCGAAATGCATAAATCCCATGTCCACGGGAATCCCGATATCCCGATCCGTGATTTCCCGATGTGGCTCTCCTATCGAGACCTTTCCCGAAGGCTTCGATCACTGCCATGCGTCCCCTTAAGATGGACGATTCTGATCGCTCCCTGCGATTTCGCGACTTCTGGTGCTCCGAAAGTCTTGTCCTCATGACCCGCGATTTGCCGAGTCCCGAAACTCCGATGGAGTCTTCCCTTCGGGGACTTTTCCTGAGATCTTAGATCCTCGCCACACGTCCCCAACTGATGGACGGTCTCGATTACGTCTCAGGATTTCATGACTTATGATGTCCCGGACGCCTCATCTTCAGGACTCGCGAAATACCGAACTCTGATGCGCCAAAGTACCGACGGGCGCTCGATCTCCGCCATGCGTCTCAGTAGATGGACGACCCTGATCCAATCTCGCTATTTCAGGATTTTCGATACCCCGATGACATGAATTCTCTATCAACTCCAAACCCCAGTAGCAGATGTACCGATGGGTCGCTTGATCTCGCCCATGTGTCCCAACTGACGGACAACTCAGATCAGTTCCGGGTAATTTCCCATGGAAATTCTCGATCTCATGTCATCGAGACTTTCGATTTCCCGATATGCGAAACCCCGATGAACCAACCCTCCTTTCGGGATTTCTCTTCCTGTTCACAAGCTTAACCCTCGCGCAACTTCTGTCAGATCCGACGGCTGATGGGTGATTTTCTCAAGATCTGATGGTTCAGATCATCTCTTCTCCTGCGCGCTCTCTGGACATGAAATCAATGATCGATATCTCGATCTCCAACCGATCCGACGGCTACTGTGCTCCCTCCTGAGCTTCTGCGCGCTTTCTTCCTGCACTTGGAAGAATTCCAATTTCTCAAAGGCCTCGACCTTTGCTCTGTTTCTGCGAGCTCCTTTACCTGAGCTTCGTTGCGCGTATAAACGCTAACTCCTCCTGAGCTTTTATCTTTGAATCCTCAAAGGATTCTTTGACTTCTGCACTCCTTGCAGAGTCCTTACATGAACACGCAGGTGCTATCCGTCCTGAGCTCCTCAACACTTAGACCCCTAAGGGATTTTGTCTTTCTTCTCCCTCAAATGGAGAATAAAATGCCTTCCGGCCTATCTTTCGCTCAAGCAACTAAATTGCTGAGTCTATCAGGGTATTCAGCAACCCTGTGAATATCCTTCAATGGATTCTTCCTTCAAAATAGAGAACTCAAAGAGTTATCTTCTCTTCTTTGTGCCTGTCTGCACAATGTCTCAATGCCCACCTGGCAGAGTTTCCTCTCACAGAACGTTCAGCAGTCTGTCTTCTTCTCCCTATGCCTATCTGCACACTGTCTCTATGCCCTCCTAGCAGAGTGTCTTCTTCCAAAACTTCCAGCAATTATGTCCTCTGTGCACTCCTTGCACCTACTCAATGCCCACTTGGCAGAGCTCTTAGAATCCTCAGTGATTCTGGTTCTCCTTGAACTCACAGCAGAGTTATTCTCAGTGTGCCACTGTGCATATGCTCAATTCCCACTTGGAAGAGCTCCACAGAACTCCTCAGAGATTCTATCTGCAACTGTGTTCTTCTCCCACAGCCTAGCCTCCAAGGTGTTCAACAACCTTGAGGTCTTCCCTGAGTTGTTGACACTAGTTCTTGTGCCTCGACACGTCTTCGTCTGAACCCGCAGTGTTCATAAATGCATCCTCTGTGCACATCTATCAGAACCCGCAGCGTTCTGTCACACCCTCCTGGTGTGAAGCCTTAAAGACCTTCACCTGAAATCAGACACACTCCTGCAAATGCATGATAACAGCACACATTCATAGCATAAAATGGAACACTCACAAACATTCATTTAACATAGAATACATGCAGGAAAAACTTCTCTTTTTGTATTTAAAATGGCAAATGCATGTTTATACAAGGTGTTCCTGAGCACGGCCTGTAACAAGGTCTCGTCTCTTCTCTCTTCTGCTCACTACTTGCAGACTCTCTTCATCTACTTCCACTCTACTCTACTAACTCAAAATGAGATCTGAAATCTCTTTTACCTGAGGGGGCTCTTCGAGCTCTTCCCTCCAATCTACCTACCCTATTCAATTACATTGAATGGGCTGTCTAGTCCAGCATCTGGATCTAGATCTCAGCCTTACAAACATTAAAGTCGATCTTATCTACAGCCTACACAAAGGCACAGCTTCACAGCTCACCAGCTTAAACATTTAATTACATTGAATTCAGATTTTAAATGAGGTTGCGCCTCTCTTCACCACGCGATTTGAATTCACTAACGTGGCTGGTTGGCTGGCTGGCTGACGTGGAGAGATGCTCCTGCATCACTCGACCAAGCGAAGTTTTTTCCTTCCCAATCCTTTTCTGTCTTTGAATTTGTTGCCTCCAATGACCCAACTGGAACAAGAATCCTCTTTGCCATATACATGGGAATTTGGGTATTTTCTTTCACTTCCCTTCCAATGGAGGCCAGGGAGTGAAGAGCTAATAATTGATCGGCCTCCTCCTCTTCTGGTTCCCTATAACCAGGTAATAGAACAGTTTCTAAGACCTTTGTTTGTGAGGGAGGGGGGCCAGCTACTGGGAGGGTTGATGAGGTCACTAGCAGGCTAGATAAAAAGGTGGACATAGGTCGACAAGAAGGATGAAGGGTAGGCCTCGAATCATCAACCACAATACTAGGAGACAACGCTTCAGAGGTTCTGTAGGAGAAGGGCACCGGTTCAAAGCTAGAAGGAAAGGACTCTCTAATGGTGGGTGAGACAGCTTCAGGAACAAAGGTACTTGTGAGCATCTTCATCCGGAGTGGGCCAGAACCTCCTCCCATGAGTGAAAATTCTCTAGGAGAAGACCGACGGAAATCAAACTTATCCAAGGCTACCTTTTCCATCAAAGTAAGGGATGAGAAGCGAGATGGGAAAAAGTGTTGTAACTTACCCGAGAGAGTGTCAAGGGTCTTCACAGGTGAAGCAGGTCTAGATAGGCCAAAGGAGGAATCAGCTGCATATAGGTTCTCTTCCATCATATAGTCAGGAGGATCTTCTTTAACAAGTGTATTTTCAGACTTTTCCTCTGTCATTTTACCTTTGCAATCTCTTCAAAGGTGGCCTATACAATGGCACCAGTTACATCTGAAGGGGACTCCCATATAGTCCAGTTTTTGTTTATAGTGGCAACCTCGCCAGTCAATGTCGAGGACTTCTAGGAGTCCTTCATGGATATCTATCTCTGCTAAAATTCTCCCTATCTTCCTTGAAGTGTTAGTAAAGGTGGTCGAATCCAGAGCAATAAAAAGACCCAAGGCATTTCCTATAGCCTTCAAGGCCCCTTCATTCCAAAAGTGCCACGGAAAGCCCAGCAAGAGAATCCAAAGATGTCTGTGTTGGAAATGCTCTATGTCTAGATCAAAGTCTAATATCCACCTTTTCAGCATCAGGATACTCCTCCCCAGAACCCAGAAATTTCCCAAAAGTAGACTAACATCTTTTGGTGTTTGCATATAAAACCTATCCATCCTTTGGTCAGATAAACAATCTCCGACGTATAACCGAGGATGGTAGTCAAGTTCTTTGAAACCCATTCTGAAATAGAAATGTCATTTAGATAAGAGTATGCAAGTCTACCTACCAGTCTGCACATTGCCAATCTGCAGGTGTTTTCCAGCCCCACATCATCGCCTAGGGTCAATCTTCTTTCTCTTTTATTAGGTTTCCAAACTCTTTTCTTGAAGCCTATCTGTCTAGATGAAGGAGATTTAAAAGGTCTGTCTCTAACAGGAAACTTTAGAGCAGGAACCTCATGAGCAGAAATTCCTTGTTTCAACGAGGAGGTGGAAATAGGAGGGCCACCAAACTGAGTATTAGTATGGGAGTGTATCTGGATTCAAGGCGAAGGGTGAAGGTGGGACCAGAACGGAAGTAGAGGCGAGAGAAGTAAATGAGGGCGGGTCTAAAGGAAAGGAATCAATATCTTCTCTCTGAGCATTAGTATCTGTGTTTTTTAGGACTCCTTCCCTAAACCAAACTATTTCGTCTGCTGGGTTTATGAGTGATTCAACATCTTTAAGTATCTCTGCTTCCCTTCCCGAGACCATATTGTCAGTTCTATAGAACCTTTCAAGTATGGATAATGAAGACAAGGATGATCACTAACTGACAAGGAGTTTCGCCAAGAAGCAATCGCGAGATAGTGTCGGAAAGTGCTCCAATCGAAGACTGTTTAGCAAATTTAAGGAACACAGAGGGTCCCATCTCAGGCCAAGGACTGACAAGTAATAAAAAAATTAGCAAATTTAAGGAACACAGAGGGTCCCATCTCAGGCCAAGGACTGACAAGTAATAAAAAAATCAAAGGAAAGACTGAAAAATCCTTGGGAAACAGTCAACGTAGAAACAGAAGGTCTATTCAAGGATCTAAATAGGACTGTGGCCGGAAGACGAGGAGGAAAACAAGCAATGGTTTCATCTTTTCGAAAAAACCTCTTATGAAAAAATAGATCTTAATAATATTCAGTCACTCTCCATGGTATGAGTGAATCTGCCATTCTTTCGCAAAGCTGGAGTTGTGATAGTTGCAGGAACGCCGCCATCCTCACTGCCTCCACATGTTCGATTAGCGTGTGAATTTACTTATTGATGGGTTTGTAATAAATAATTTTCTTACCAACAAAAATGTTGTTTGTAATAAATAATTTGATATTCTTTGAATTTATTTAGTTGTTTTGTATTTGTATTAAATTGTTTTTGAAGTATAATAAATAATTCACTTACTAACAAATGTTGTTTGTAATAAATAATTTGATATTCTCTTTGAATTTACTTTGTTGTTTTTGTGTTTGTATTAAATTGTTTTTATGTATAATTAATAATTCACTTACTAACAAATGTTGTTTGTAATAAATAATTTGATATTATCTTTGAATTTACTTAGTTGTTTTTGAAGTGTAATAAGTAATTCACTTACTTACAAATTATTTAATACAATGTTTGTAATAATTAATCTAATACTCTTTGAATTTACTTATTGTTGTATTTGTAATAAATAATTTTATACAGTGTTTAAATTTGACTTACTGTGTTATGTGTTTGTGACAAGTAATTTGATATTTTGTTTGAATTTACTTATGTGTTTGTGACAAATAATTTGATTTTTTTTGTTTGAATTTATTTACTAACATAATAATTTGAAATTACACTATAATTTATTTTATGTATTTGTATGTAATAAATAATTTGATAATTACAATTTTATTTATTTTATGTTTTTATTAAATTATTTTTGAAGTGTATATTGGTAAATTTATATGTCAAATGTGTTTTTTTTTTTTTTTTTTTT
>SNQJ01S0083703.1:23232-34803 GCA_010110895.2 Picea sitchensis
AGTAATTTAACATTTACAATGTTATTTATTAGGTTTGTATTTAATAAATTATTTGTATAGTTTGTCTGTGTATTTTATTGTATTAATGTGTTTTTTTATGTTTTTATGTAATAAATTATTTGTTTAGTTATTACTATATTTAGTTATATTTGTGCATATAATTTTATATGATTAAATAAATAATATATATGGTTATTACAATATTTTTAGTTATATTTGAAGTGTATATTTGGGAATGTAATTTTATGTTAGCAATGTTTTCACTATTGAATTTATATTTAATTTATGTTTGTAAAATGATGTAAGGATTTAAAAGATAAATGTTAATTTATGTTTGTAAAATGATATGATAATTTAAAATATAAATGTTAGCTATGTTTTTATGATTTAATTTAGATTTAATTTATGTTGGATTTTTTAATAATTTCAAAATGAGGTGGTGATTTAAAAGATAAGTTATTTAAAAAATCTTAGGTCATAGTTGCTCGCGCATTGCTCTGCGTGAGCCTCCCTCTGCGTACTTCACCCCATCACAATGGCTTCAGGAGGGGGCTCTGAGCCTCCCCCTCCTCCTCCACCTGAGCTCAAAGTCTTTAAAAAGATGGTTGAGGCTTGTAGCAAACAACTAGTCATAGATTCACAACAGAAATTTGTGAAGATGGACTCCATCCTGTTGGTTGCCCTCCCAGCTGAAGATCCCTGTCGTACTGCTCTAAGAATTGTTGAACGAGGCCTGATCGGTCAATTTACGGGATTATGGCCTTCTCCAAAAGCCATCGAAGCTTGGGTTCAAAGGAATTGGAGACCGCTTGTCTCGAAAGGTATCAAGAGCCATTTCATTGGGAAAGACTAATTTGTTTTCGTCTTTGACAATGTTGGAGACAAAAATCTAATCTTCAGAAATGGACCATACTTTATGGGCCCCCATGGGATGTATCTGAACTAGTGGACTTCAAACTTTGATCCAGCTCAGGATGTGCCTTCGGCGGTCCCAGTCTGGGTGTGTCTTCCCCACCAGCCTCTGCACTATTGGAGCCCGAAATCCTTAGAATATATTGGGAATGCCCTCAAAAAATACATTGATAGAGCATAAAGGAAGGACAAATACTCCTATGTGTGAATCTGTGTGGAGGTGGACCTGGAAATAGGGCTCTTGGAGGCCATTAAGTTAACAGTGGCATACTGGTCACATGTGTAAGAACTGGACTATGAGAAACTACCTTTTAAGTGCAAGAATTTCCACAGTTATGAGCACTTTGCAAGAAAATGTAAAAAATAAGGTCGAGCAGGAAGAAGAGAAGTCGAAAGGGGAGAAATGGAAGAAGGTGCAAAAGAAGGCCCCTACAAAGAAGCACAGTAAGCCTCGTTCGAAAGGGACCCTTGCAGGATCCACTGCGCCCAGTACAGAGTAGCCTCAAGTGGTTGTGAACACAACTCCTCAGACAGATTCATACTTGAACCCTTTCGAACCTCTCAACACTCAGGAAGACCCTCAGGTGATAGCTCTTGATGTGGATCAGCATGCCCCTCTCCCAACAATTGAAGGAAATAACACAGGGGCTCTCCCCACTCAACCAGATACCCAAGTAGAAGGCTCTTCTTCCCCCTCATATGCAAACATGACAAGGAAGAAACCCCCAAAAATGTTAGGCTCATCAGAAGATGAAACTTTCAAAAGACCATCGAGAAGAGAAGGAAGGAAATCCCTCAAAGAAGTAAGAGAGGAAGAAGCAGAGAGGCATAAAATGCAGGGAATCCAATCCACTCTCGAAATGTCCATTGGACAAAATACTAGAGTAAGGCCACCCAAGGGAGGCCCCTCTTCTTCCTTTCCCAGTAAATAATGCATATAGTCTCTTGGAACTGTAGAGGCCTGGGTAATCCTATGAAAATCGAAGCCATGCAAGATATTTTGAAGGCAGAATCACCAGAGATCCTCATGCTCCAAGAGACAAAAATAGAATGGGAATCCCTTCTCGATCTAAGCCGAATGAAATGGAAACAAAATGATGGAAAGGCGGTAATTTCAAGGGGTACTTCTGGAGGGGTTGCCACGGTCTGGATCAAATATTTGTTTCAGCTTGAAATCTCCTTCGAGACTCAACACTGGATCTATATCGAACACTGCCACAAAACAAGTAAGATTACAATTGCTCTGTTCAATCTTTATGTACCGGTTCATTTTGTTGAGAAAAAATATTGATGGCAAACTCTATTTGACTTTGTAGAAGTCTATTGTCCCAAGAACATCATAGTTGCATGGGACTTAAACATTGTACTAGAACCAAAAGAAAAAAGAGGGGGCATCATCAACATGGATCAATTTCTCCCCCTTGTAGAGGATTTGATACAGCAGTGGGACCTTCTTGACCTTAAACCCAAGAAGGGATTATACATGTGGACGAATAATAGAACAGGGGTTGCACACATTTATGCTAGGCTCGACAGGATCCTAGTGTAGAGCACCCTCTTGTTGGATAAGAAATTAGTGTCCACCAAAATCCTTCCAAAAACTACCTCGGATCATAAGCCCATTCTTCTGCAGTTGGATGAGGAAGAAGACTTAGGTCCCATTCCTTTTAAATTCATCCCTCAATGGATTGAGCAGGAAGGGTTCATGGAAGTAGTAGCCAAATCTTAGTCCACACCGGTCACCGACTCACCAAGTTATGTTTGGGAGAAGAAATTAAAAGTAACAAAAACAACTCTTAAAGAGTGGGTCAAATCTCCCTCCATCCCCTACACTGCAAAGAGGAAAGAGGTTGTCCAACAGTTAACATATCTCCAGTTGGACATGGAAAGCTAGGACATAACCACTCAGATTTTGGAGAAGGAACAAGTTGTCGAGTATGCCACATACAAATCTTATAGACATGAAGAGGAGTACTGGAAACTAAAGCCCTGAAGCCTGTGGTTGGTAGTCAGTAACCGTAACATGACTTTCTTCCATAGGCAGTACCGAGCACGTCTCTCCCGAAACCATATTTCCAAAATCACCTCAACAGATGGGACAGTCTCCAAAGGTTTTGTTCAAATCAAGGTATTAACATAAACTCATTTTCAGAATCTCTACACAGAGGATGGGACAGTAAATGAGGTGTTGTCCGCCGACTTCCTTTCCCATATGCCTCATCTTGTCAGTAATGAGATCAATGCAAGCCTCTTGAAACAATTCTCTAAGGAGGAAATCATCAAGGTAGTCTGGGACATGGAGTCCAACAAAGCCCCAGGCCCTGATGGATTTTCCATACATTTCTATAAAGCTTGCTAGATAATTATCAAGAAAGACTTATTGAGAATGGTTAAATATTTTCAGCAAAAGGCCAAAGTGGGAGGCAACACTAACTCCACTTTTCTTGCCTTAATCCCTAAATAAGTGAATCCTATCTCATTTGACAGATTCATACCTATCTCGCTTTGCAATGCCTCCTACAAAATCCTCTCGAAGCTTATGGAAAACAGACTAAAACCCTTGCTCGGTCAGCCAATCTCCCCCACCCAAGGTGGATTCATTAAAGGGAGGCATATCCTAGATAATGTGATTCTTTTCCAAGAATCCATTCACTCAAGCATTCAAAGGAAGGAGCAAGGAATGCTCATAAAGTTGGACATGGCCAATGCCTTTGATCGGATCAAGCGGTCCTTTCTTTACAAAGTACTGCTCTCTTATGGATTTAGCTCAGAATTCGTAAATCTGATCAAAGCCTGCATTGACAAGCCCTGGATTTCTCCTCTAGTAAATGGCTGGCCTACTAACTACTTTCAAGAAACAAGAGGGATACAACAAGGTTGCCCGCTATCCCCATTTTTGTATATTTTGATGGAAGACACCCTGAGTAGGAAACTAATTGCTGAAAGGAATGCCAGGGAAATTATGGGCATGCGACCAACGAAAGGAAAATAATCGGTCAACGACGCTCTGTTTGTTGATGATTCCCTTCTCCTGGGAGGAGCCTCCCTTCGAATTGCAAGGGCGTTCAACGATATTATCCAAAACTTCTGTTGCATCTCAAGAGCATTGGTCAAAAAAAGAAAGAGTATTGTGTATGGTTGGAGCACGGAGGAGCAAACCATTCTCATAATTGCTCGTCTCTTGGGATTTCCTGGATTTTCTTCCTAGGATAAAATCAAGTATCTAGACCTAACTCTAACGCTGGGAGAAAATAGACCTTCGCTCTGGATGGAAGTTATTAGCAAAATTAAATATAAGATAGTACCTTGGGGAGGACAGTGGCTTAATAATGATGGCAAGTTGATACTCATCAAAGAAATCATGTCCTCCCTCCCTATCTATCAGGCATATTTTCTTCTTGCTCCAAAGGCGATCACTGAGCAGTTTTCGAAGCTAATCAGAGAATTCCTATGGCGTGGAGGAAAAGGAAATCAGAGAAAGTTTCATCTAGTCAGTTGGGACTTGGTAAAATGACTAAAGAGAGAAGGTGGACTCCAAGAAAGAGACCCCGGCCTGGCTAACATCACCTTAGGAGGCAGAATTTCATGGCAATTGTTCTCCAATAGAAACCACCCTGTAAGTTTTCTCCTCTGGAAGAAGTATCTCAAAGGAGTCTCATTGAGAAATCTACAAACTGGAAGCACACCCCCAAAGGCACCCAGTTATGGAATCTATGTAGAAAAGGTATTGATTTCTTTAAACATCAGCTTTATAGAGTCCCCGAGAATGGAAAAAGAACCCTGCTCTGGACAAACATAATTATGGGAAAACCTCCTCTTGAAAACACAGCGGAATTAGTAGAGCTTCGGGAGTAGCTTTCCCAGCTCGGGATGCATAGTCTAGCAGACATCTCTGCTTGGGACAAAGATGGTTTCTTAGCGGATTGGGTTTTCCCTAATCTGCCAACGCATATACTCCACCAGAAACACCTTCTCCTTGACGCGTTGAAGGGTTCAGCTCCTATAAGTCTCCATGGCACTGATATTTGGAGCTGGGGGAAGACAGGTATATACACAATAGCTCAAGGATACACAGCTTTACAAGTCCACCATCCCCCAGCTAATAACCATGCAAATTGGAAGCAAGTTTGGGACAACTACGACCTCCCAAAGATCAACTTTTTCACGTGGGTTCTCCTGCACAGGTGTGTGTTGACTGGAGAAAACTTTAAAAAATGTGGCATCCATGGCCTGCACAGATGCATTTTATGTCGTATGGCCCCTGAAGGTATAGACCATCTCTTTGTGGACTGTCTATTTTCCTAATCAGTACGGGCTCTTGCGCTCCAAGGCCTCAATGTGATTTATCCCTCCCAAATCACAGTTGGCGCACTCTTTAGCTCTTGGCAAGATCGATATCCAAGGGTGATAAAATATAAATCAATGTGGAACCGTGTCTGGTCTTCCATCCCTAAGTTCATATGCTGGAAGATCTGGCTTTCAAGAAATGACCTTATTTTTAATAACACAACGCATACTCCTTTGACAATTGCGGCCAAAGCCAAGGCGTATTTGTTGGAAGCCTTGGGAAACTACTTGGCAAAGCTTGACATCTCTCTCACTTCAGAGGAAAGAAACTGGATGGGCACTCTCTTGACTCAGGGCAAGACGAAGAACATAGCTCGCCCATCTACCAATCCCACTTGGCACATAAGAACTCCAGATGAATATTTCCAAGACAGGTGGAGAAAGAAAAATAAGGTAACAATGTTCTTCGATGATGCCTCCAAAGGGAATCCTAGGATTGTAGGAGCAGGCAGAGTGATCTACTCCCACGATGGTTCCCGCGAAGACAACTTCAACTGGGGGTTAGGGCAAAGCACAAATAACCAATCCAAAATCCTTGGGTTGTTAAAAGGCTTCCAGATCGCCCAAGAACATGGAAACAAAGCTCTCCAAGTCTTTGATGATTCATAAATTTTGATAAAAACCTTAAACGCAGAGGAGCATTTCGCCAATCTGACTCTCAACAAGATTCTTTGGAGACTTTGGGGTTCATTCCAAAGCTTTGCCTCCATCGATTTTTATCACATCCTCCGCAACTCGAGAAAAGAATAAGACAAAAAGGCAAATGAGGGCTATAGCTTGCCACAAGGAGCTTTCAGAAAGAATGATGAGGCACCTATGTTCAATCCCATTCCGTAGCTGCAAGTTTCGGTTCCATGCAATAGCAAGAAAAGAATAGATTGTATCAAGGAAAGAGAGACCAAGACTATATTTAATACTGGTTGATTTGGCCACAACCCAACCGACTCTACTTTCAATAAAAATTAATCGTTTCAGTTAAAAAAAATAGGGAAATAATTTTTAATAATTTAAAAATAAAATAATAATTTAACATTTTATTTACATTAATGTAGAAATAAAATTAAATGTTATAGTTTTTAATGATTTAATTTAGAATTAATATATGTTATGAATAAAGGAATAAATGTTTTTTTATTTTTAATGATTTAATTTAGAATGAAAGTATCTTCTAAATAAAAGAATAAAATGAGGTGATGATATAAAAGATTAATGTTATCTACATGTTTTCATAATCTAATTTAGAGTTAATTTAATTTATGTTTGGAGATATTTTTTAATAATTTTAAAATAAGGTGGTGATTTAAAAGATAAGTTATTTAAGTTTGGAAATATTTTTTAATTATTTAAAAATGAAATGATAATTTAAAAATTTGGAAATAAAATTATAATTTAATTTATATTGGAGATATATTTTAATAATTTTAAAATGAGCTGGCGATTTAATTTAGATTTAATTTATGTTTGGAGATATTTTTTAATAATTTTAAAATAAAGTGGTGATTTAAAAGATAAGTTATTTAAGTTTGGAAATAATTTTTAATAATCTAAAAATTAAAAATTAAATGATAATCTAAAATTTTGGAAATAAAATGATAATTTAATTTAGATTTAATTTATATTTGGAGATAGTTTTTAATAATTTTAAAATCAGTTGGTGATTTAAAAGATGAGTTATTTAAGTTTGAAAATAATTTTTAATAATTTAAAAATGAAATTATAATTTAAAATTTTGGGAATAAAATGATGTGATGATTTAAAAGTTAAATGTTAGCAATGTTTTCATGATTTCATTTATATTTAATTTATGTTTGTAAAATGATGAGATGATTTAAAATATAAATCTTAGTAATGTTTTCATGATTTAATTTATATTTAAAAATGATGTGATGATTTAAAAGATAAATGTTATCTATGTTTTCATGATTTAATTTAGATTTAATATATGTTTCGAGATATTTTTTAATAATTTCAAAATTAGATGATTTAAAAGATAAATGTTATTTATGTTTTTTATAATTTTAAAAGGAGGTGATGATTTAAAAGATAAAATTTACTTGTGCTTTTGAAATAATTTTTTAAGAATTCAAAAATGAAATGATGATTTAAAGATTTATTTATATGATCAAATAGTGTTAAAAATACAATTAAAAGTTTATAGTTCTTTATTTTTGTTTTTATTAATTTAATTTAGATTTAATTTATGTAAGGAATAAAATGAGGTGGTGATTTAAAAGATAAGTTATTTAAGTTTGGAAATAATTTTTAATAACTTAAAAATGAAATGATGATTTAAAACTTTATTTTAACTTATTTTTTTTAAGTAAGTGTAATTTTTTTTTATCTTTTGGGATAAAAAATTACAGTAGCATCATAAATGTCAAGGAATTGTCTATGTTGAATTGTCCCGAAGGGAAACCAATTCAGTCTGTTTCTAAAAACTAAAAGCATCAGAAATTAAACAACATGAACTGAATCGTATTGTGGGGAAATTGATTCGTCCAAACACATCTTGCGTGCTAGAAAATAAAAAAAGATAGACTTTTGACACACAGAAAGAAAATAGTGTGCTAGATGCAGCATACGACCCAAGAGGCAGCTTCTAGAAATGTAAAAGATTGACAAAAATAGACATGCAAGCTTACACATGTGCATATGTCGATGTTCATGCATTGTATGTCATTTTTTCCCAAGTCACACTCTGTTTCTGCCTGGATAACAGGAACCAAGAACGTTGTTGGGGTTGCCAGTGCACTAGTGGTTGGTTCGAGAGAGTGTTGGGTGTCGATCAGAGTGGAGAGCATAGATGCAATTTGCTCTACTTGCTTGTTGAGAAGTTCCAGCCGGAAGCGTAGGTCGTCCACATATTTTTGGACAACAAACACCAATTCATACAATATCGCCACTGAGTTGTGAATTCATGAACATGAAGCACAATCCGAGCATTGAATGTTGTTGGATCGATGTCTCTTTCATGTGGGTTGGGGTTTCTTTCAGAGGAGCCAGGATAGAGGGTGGTGGTGATGGGACGGAGGGTGGTGCAAAGGGGATGGAGTGCTCAGGTGAGTTCGTCGAGTGGGCCATGGTTGGTTGCGAGGAAGAGGCCAAATCCTGGATTGGGCCAGGAGAAATGCCCAAAGAATTTCCATGGATATCAAACCACTACACAATACAAGCCTAGGGCGAGGACAATGGTTGAAGGTCTCTATGGCCCTATGAGGACTGGGTAGAGGAGGAAGGCAAGGAGTTGGGAGAAGGAGCAGGGACATGCAAAGGTTGGATGGCCATACTAGCTTTATTTTGAAACCATACAAGGCCTCTCTTTAGCTTCCCATGAAGTCAAGGCATGGCCAAGGTAGAGAAAAATAGAGAAGGTGCAGAGAGCAACCAAATGAAGAAGGTGATGACCAGAGAGAGATACAAACTGGATGTTTTCACTGTAGGAAATGAGGAGACATGCTAGACCAGCCGAGGAGTGACAACATAATATTAAACCCGGAGTGGATGGTCACACACGCACAGAGGTGACGACCATAAATGCTCCATCGTCCGGACGAATATGTAGAGGAGAGATCGCTTGAGCAGTTAGTTGAGGGCTTGCAGAATTGAATGTAGCCTTCACTCATCGAGAGAATATGAGGAGGGGCGATGCATGTGTCGATTATGTGGCTGGTGCAGCATTGGAAGGCATTTCCCTTTTCGATGGACACGTGGGCCTTGTTGACACCGCATCCGAGAAACTTTATTTACATTGTCAAAAATAGAATTAAATGTTTATATTTTTTTAGTGATTTAATTTAGAATTAATATATGGTTGAAATAAAATGAGGGGATGATTTAAAAGATAGATTTTATCTATGCTTTAATAATTTTTTTACTATTTAATTTATATTTGGAATAAAATGAGGTGATGATTTAAAAGATAAATGTTATTTATGTTTTTTTAAATTTTCAATGATTTAATTTATGTTTGTAAAATATTTTTTAATAATTTTAAAAGAAGGTGATGATTTAAAAAATAAAAGTTACTATTGGAAATAATTTTTGATAATTTAAAAATGAAATAATGATTTAAAGATTTATTTATATGATAAAATAATGTTAGAAATACAATTGGATGGACAATTTCAATAACTTTTAATACTTTTCCAGAAAAACTTAATTAGCATGGAATAACTTCCACTGGTTTTATATGTAATTTATTTTATTAATAATCAAAAGGGTAATTTATGTATATAAAGACTCGGTTAACATGTCTTCCCAAAATGAAACAAATATTATTTCATAGAATGGCATCGATATTTCATGATTCCAAATTGTAAAATTCCACTTAGTCATGTTTAATCATATAAAATGTCTATACATGGGTCTCAATGATATACAAAATGCTTAAATTAGGGGTGAGAGGTGTGGGCTTGTCGAGGAAAATCAAGAAGTAAGTTTTGTGAGAGGTGTGTGGGATTGTTTTTGAAATAGAGTAAAATCAAGAAGTAAGTTTTGAATGGGGATTGGGTGAAGTAACCAATAACCAAGCAGAGGCATTAGTGGTATACAAAGGGTTAAGGATTATTAACTTAAGGTAGATAACAGAGTTAATTTCCAATGGAGACTCAACAATAATTATCAGAATTATTCATTGTTCTTCCTTTTCAAATGGTTATTTAGCAAGGCTCTCTCAACGATTTCAAAAAGAGGCCGACCACTTCAAACACATATATTTTTCTCATGTTTTAGAGGAAATGAATCTTCTGGTGGAATGTTTGGCTAATGAAGCCTCTAGTCTAGATTGAAAAATATTGAAGGTAAAAAGGGGGGCGGGGTGATATTCTCCCCAATCCCTTAGCTTATTTGTTTAATGGTTAACCCAAAAAAATTTATGCTATAAAACAACATTGACAAGTGGCACATGAAATTAAAGAGGATCTAACAGAGTTCAACGAGCAATTCATTCCTTGTACCATTGCACACTTTGGCCATTATGACAGACAACCCTTTTAATCTTGTTTTATTGCAATCTTGGGTGAAGGTGCGATTACGTGATCTATTTTGGGTCTGGGTGTTTAGCTTCATCCACAACCCTTTGGACACCCTCAAACCGTTTCCATTGTCAAGGTGGTAATCGTGGATGCACCATCCAACTTTTGTTTAGTGATTTCTTGGAAAGGTTTCAGTGTTTGGTTAATGGAAAAGATGAGTACCTATGGAAACAACAAATTTTCATGTTCTGTAGTATTTGTGGGCTATCATTTGGACATGGTAATGTTAACAATTTCTCCCCATCTTTATTTAGTGAAACTATGGAAAGGTTTTAGAGTTTGGTTTGTTGGAAATGTGAGCAGTTTTATCATCATTGTTTCCTTGCATAGTCTCTTTTTTTGTTTGGTGGTGTGGTTTAGCATTAGGGAATCGATAGTGGAAAACATTATAAAGGACTCTAATTGGGGGATTTGGGATAGATTTATCCAAATTCTGGATGGTATGGCGAGCCACAACCACTCGGAGTAATGCCCCCTCTACGAGCTCACTGATATTCAACATATTGTTTGAAGGAAAGAGACAATTATTGTAGATAATAGGACCTTTGTTTTCACTTAACTAGGGAAAATTTATGCACAAGAAGTGTGTTAGCACTCGGTAAATTTCCTAGAGGTTGAAAAAGAGGAAATCTACAAAGGTAACCTTAACCAACCACTTTTAAAGCTGGGATCTAGCCCTTCCAGCTTCAGAGAGGGATCTCTCTATATGATTTAGCTTTGTTTGTTTCCAAATATTAGGCTAGTTAAAGGAATCGTTGATTTTGTAGTGAAGGGTTTTTAAAGTTGGTTGAGACAAATTACACATCCATTGGGCTATGGGGTCAGTGTTTAATCAATTCAGAGAAATAACCAGAAACGCCAAAGAGGTTTTTCACAAGGCGAGGTAATACATTCACTGGATCTTTTAGTATTTTAAATGATGAATGGAAAAACATATGAGGAAAATAACTTCAACTAACAAGCACTTAAGAATCTCTTAATTGAAGATATTTAGAAGATAAACACTTAAATCTCTAGAATCGGAAACAGGGTATCAGAGATAAATCCCGCAACATAACGCTATTCGTAAAGATTAGATTCAAAACACAAAATGAAATACAAAGCAAGAAAACATTAACTCAAAGAATCACATCACTAGTGAACATACGCAAGAATCCTGTAAAATGCCTCTTCTTTATTAATGGTGAGTCTCTTCAAAAATGGTACAGCTTGACGGCAACAGGATGCGCAAATCAACAACCCTCAATACATTGAAAAATAAAGTATTTATAAGTCAAAA
>SNQJ01S0083703.1:34813-48084 GCA_010110895.2 Picea sitchensis
ATTCTCATGGGTTTTCCTTCGATTTTTCTCTTGTACACCACCAAGGGGACATCAATTCAATTACATTTAGGCATTGGAGTCATAGGGTAACGTCTTTATCGATCTGGATTTATTTTGGCAAGGGAGGCAAGGCAATTAATCTACGTCCTAACCTATTGTCACGAGGCAATTAACCCAGATTAAACAGTTGGGTTAAGCTTTTATTCTTTCTAGGGGCTATCTGATCAGGATTTGATGGTCTGGTCGGATGTATTCACTAACTCTATCCTAGGGGCTATCTGACCAAGATTAGACAGTGTGATCAGATGCATTCACTAACTCTATCCTAGGGGCTATCTGACCAAGATTAGACAGTGTGATCAGATGCATTCACTAACCTATCAACATTGAAAATTTAAAAGAACTTGGTCATGCTTGAAAGGTATGACCAAGTTGCTATTATTGCATGGGGCCTTTGTTTCAACTCTTTTAGCCCTCTTTTCTTTTTCTTTTTCTTTCTTTTTTCTTTTTCTTTTTCTTTTTTCTTTTTTCTTTCTTTTCACAAATTATTTGAAGAATGAAATATCATTTGTCCACTAAATCACCAGATACAGATAATATCCAAGTCATCAATTGATTCCCATAAATTATGGGGTGATAACAAAGTGAACTACAATAGTGAGATGGTAGTTATTATGGAAACCTTGCTTTAACAGAAGAGACAAATTGAAAATATAATGGTTGAATGTCATGATTTGCATCATCAAGTTTCCAACTTGAATATGAGCCCACCACTAGACTCCTCAAATTACAAAATGTTTATTGTCTCAGAGGAAGCTTGAGAACAATGAGGAAAGATATATTTTCAAATGCTTAGAGAAGCAGATGAAATGGACTAGGATCCTCAACCTTCTCCAGTTGAGCAAGAGGAAAAAATCAACAAGAATGTACTTAATTAACTCTAGATCATATCATGTTTTGTAAAGTTTCTCTTTTAGGATTTATACTAGAAGGAAACATTGGGCATCCTCTGCAAAGGATAGTTTCATATTTTTGTCAATTATATATATAGATATATATATATATATGATGTAAGGTGAAAGATCTTTGACAATGAGATCAAGGTTTTGATACAAACTAATGTGATCATAGTTGAAATAGGACGTGGAATGTACCATAGTAGACAAAGTGTAACGTCCCCTCCGTTACGTCAACAATTAGTGATGTACAAAAGAGGTAAATATTTTTATTTATTTTTTTGTACAAGTGAAAATGCGACATAACATATATTAATAAGTACATAATCAATTGAAAGCAACATCACTATTATTCAATCATCTGTATCTTATAAAAATGGCATAAGGAAACTACTCGCCCAACCTATCCTGCATGGTTAGGACCTCCAAGACAAATAATCAACTCTCAAGTCCAGGATTCATCCAATCAATTTTGACCACTTAATGTCTCAGAACTAGTGACTATCCTCGGGAACAAGGAAGTGTCTAAATCCCATTAATTCAATCATACACCACTATTCAAGGCTAGAATTATCAACATACATAACCATCAATTCATCACAGTGCAATAATAATCTACTCTACGAAATCAATCCTTCAAGCAAAGCTTAAGTGTAGTTTCGAATAAGAAATTAATACATAAATATTAATAAGAACCACATTAGCATAAGTACAATCATAAAGATTCAATGCTAATTTATATATCCAATGAGATCGATAAGAAGAGCAAATCCGCTTAAGCATTTCATAAAGGATTTATCACTACTTTAAGTATCCTTTTAAAACTATGAGAAAAACATAATTTAAGCAATGATAAGAATTCAACCCACTTTTCAAACCCATTTAAAAGAACTAAGAAGATCCAAAAACATATGAAGCAAAATAACGAGATTTCGTATACCCACTTACTTATCCCAAATAAAGAATTTAAGAAGATCAATCATAATAAGTAAATGATAGAAGTCAAGATGCCCTACATATCCATTTAAAAGAATCAAAGTAAGACCCAAGTCCTTTTAACAATATATAAAAAACCCATTACTCACTTACAATCCATTAAAATTAAGAAAACCCAAGTCTTATTTAAACAATAAGTAAAGCACTCAATGCTAAATTACAATTCCATTTAATAATTTAGGAAGACCCAATCTTAATTAACAATCAAATTATTCAGATACTAAATTACATCTCCATAGTAAAGAAACAAGAAGGAGTTTTGGAATCTATCCCATCCATTGATCCGGTGTGCAGAAAAATCTGACATTTGTTCTAGACTTCAATCCAACACTCATTCCATACCTTAATCCGACACTCAATCCAGACCTTATTCTGGCACTTAATCCGGTCCTCGATACGACACTCATTTATGATAATTTAAAATAATTTCAACATGCAACAAGAACAATTTTAGTAATTGTATAGCCTCATAGGAAGGGACAATAAATTTGATGCAGGGTTTGTCAAGAAGTGGCAACGATAGGTAAAACATGAGTGAACGTGTGTAGGCCAAGTCAATCAATACAATCACGAACTCACCACTCTCATAGTTAGCTCTACGAATGTTACCATTGTTTTAGAAATGAGGAAAAATCATTACTAAGATTAGCTAACTAGAAATGGGTAAACCAGACATGAACATGTTAATTAACATTATTATTTTCAAGAGAGACGTTTCCATACAGAACCTAATCCAACCTTGGATCCGACACATGTACTGGCACCTGATCCAAATCTCGAAACGAAACTAAATTCTGATAAATTCAAAGTTAAAATTTACAGGCAGCGAATAGATTTCAAAAATGGTTAAGCCTTAAGAAAAGGACAATAAATAAATACAGAGGCACTCAGGAAGGTCAATTTATTTGTTGTATCCCCAAATTCATTCCACGGATTATAATACTCAAAAATTAAAATTCAGAAAAATAAAAATAAATAGAACAGTAATCACTCAATTAACTTATGGGATTATTTTCTTAAGGACAACAAAGGAAATCCACAACTACAGAGTTGCAATCTTTGAAAACAATAACTAAAGAACAAATTCAGAAGCTTCTACAGGTTGGGCAGCAAATAAAGGTTTTGAAAAAGGTAGAATTTGCAATCTGATAATGGCAGAGGTTCAAGGCACAAGAGGAAAATCGTTCAAGGTGTGCAATGACTAAACAAAGACCCAAGAATTAAAATAAAATTTAGGACTAAATCAAGAAGACTAACCCACGAATTTTCTGTATTAGAAAAAATGTTTTTGAAGGTCGCCACAAAGTGCAGACCGGGTTTCACAGCGACCAACAAATTTAATTTCGATGAGGTAAAACTATACAATAATAATACACAATTCAAATCTAGAACTAGCAATTTTCGTCATGAACTAATTTAGGAGTTTCATGGCTACGCAATGACCCAAAGTAGATTCTGCCATGCAAATAATCTTGCAATGATTGACAAACCTCAAATTTATGTACAAGCCAAGAATTTTTAAAGTCCTCATGAAATTCTCAATCTGATGTACAGATGAGTTAAATGCAACCCAAATAAAAAGATCCCTAATCTGGATCTGGGATTTAATAGGGAAACGATCAAAGGAGGTTTAAAGTTTCTTAGATGTGGAACAATTTGATAACACACAATTATTCAGTTTTGCATTCCATTTTTGTAAATTAAATTCGTTTTCATAATTAGAGTAGCATCTAAAACGCAAGAACCATAAGATTTTCAAATTTCCATTTTGTCTAAAAAGTTGGTAGCGATTAAGATATCAGAGTGTAGATTGACTGGAAACATTCAAAGGAAACTCTAATTTGATACTTTCATTTAATTAGCAATGAATTACAATTTCGTTTTCAGAATAAAAATAAGAATGCGAAGTTACAATGCTGAATAATGTATTGTTACAATGCTGAGAGGCCTGTGTGCCCAAACAATTATTAAAGTGCCAGTATGCCCAAGAAATGTAATGTTTTGTTCATTATTAATAATAAACACATTGTTGGCTACTAGACGGACAAGGACTAGAGTTATAGGGGGCTATGATTCCATAAGAGAGGGGGCTTGAGGGGCTAAGTGTTTATTCCTATTCTAATTATCCTTTTTGCCTAAGGGATGGGATCGGTTACGTGAGCTTCTTGGGGAAGGCCAGGAGGTTCTTGATTCCCCATGTAGTTACTTAAACCTGCCTCTGGTCTGATGGGGGGGTTTGACTGATGGCTTGTTCATTGTTTTCCTGTATGTTCATTCATTTCCATCACGCACTTTCATGAACTCACTTACCCATCCATTGATCCATCCTCCCCTGCATCTCGGCCTGGTAAAGGGAAAGGAATTGTTGAGAATTAGCCACGGGATAGTTGGTTGTAATGGCCATTGGTGCAATCCAACCATGACTTGGGGCTTGCATGTCTGAGATGCGTTGGCCTGTGCCCTGTTCTACTCACAACCGCGAGTCCTGAGAGTTCCAACATTGAGATTCAGGACCAGTTGTACTGGAGGCCCTAGTAAAAAGGAGAAGGACTGCCTGAGGGACTGTGTGACAAATAATGGTGGAGGTTCATTCTCTTGGGTGGTACAGGCTGGGTAGAAGAGAGTTGGGTACTTGGATTGTTGTGGGTGTTGGGAAACCTATGAGAGCTTGAGAGCTGACTGGTTTTGGAACCCAAGTACACCCTAGAATAGTCCTTGTGGATTCATAGCCCTGGCTTGGGGGCGACATTGTTGTTGAGATTTGGAGCAGTGGTGTCTACGGTTGGGTGGAACATCCTTGGTCTGTAGCCAGTTGGTGTCACCTTTTTATAAAGATAAGTGTTCTTTGTTGTGATATTGTTATCTGTTTATGAATGTATTCCACAGTGTATTTTTAATTATCATTTAACTAAATCTTATATTATGCATGCTTGTTGGATATTGTTGTGCATGTCGTCAAATCTTGTATCTTATGTGTGCTTATTAATTAAAGAAGGTATCAGTAATAGAAATAAGTCCAAGGGAGGGCTTTAAGGTAGCATGCCTCGGCCTGTGGGTGGCTAGGGATGTTACAGTTTGGTATCAGAGCTTCTGGTTGAAACACTAGGCTAGTATGGGCTGAGTCTGTTGGTCAGAGTCTCGTGGTTGAGATAAAATTCTAACCATGAAATTGAAAATCTCAGGAGGAATGGTGGTGTAGAATCTACGCAGGAGATAGAACATCACAGATTCATTGTAATGGGTTCAAAGGATCGTGACCATCACCTTCGAATTCGAGAGTGATCGCCACTATAGGATCAGGAGAGATCTGGGATCGTTGGATCAGAGGACAGGTGAACAGGGGTCGTCCGATGAAAAGGAAGCAAGGTTTAAGGTCACAACCGTCAGATCCCATCGGAGAGGGAGATCAACGGCCAGCAGGAATTGCGGGGAACCAAGTTGCATGGGATTTAATTCCTCAAGGTGGTCCCACAATCCAAACCACAGTTTCACTGAGGGGGTTACGTGTCAGCGTTAGGAGAATTGCGGGGTGAAAAGTGGGTTACTCCAAACCACTGATGTGTTCCCCCACAAATGGAAAGGTAGTAAGTGATGTGACATGTCGATGCTCGAACATTGAAACTTCGTATAGCCAAAGTAGTTGGGAACCGTCGATTTGTAGGAGGACACACATCAACCGATCGTGTGCTCTGGATAAAACGCTCCAGGAAAAAGTGAGTGAGGAGGAGGTTTGAAGTTTGAGACTTCTGAAACCCGAAGACCCGAAAGGATCTCAACCATTGATCTATTGAGAGTCATGCGTCACCAGATCTAGGGCTTTAGATAAAATCCATTGGGGCCAAATAAGTTATGAAGTTTGAGATTTTCGAAGTCCGGAGTCTTGAAGAAATCGTAGCTATCGATCTGCGGGAGACACGCGTCAGTAGATCGTGAACTTCGAATAAAAACATTTCAAAAAGAAAAGTTGAGGTTTGATATTTCCGAAGTCCAGAGTCTCGAGGTAAAACATAGCCACCAAATTAAGGAAGACACGTGGGGTAGATCTGTGGACTCCGGGTGAAGACTCGAAGTGAATCTTAGTCATCTAATCTAGGAGGACACATGGCGACAGATTGGCCAGTTCAGGAATTCGGAGTTCGAGAGGATTGGAAGTGTGCTAGTATGGAAACTCCTGAAGTCCTGAAGCCTGAAGAGCCGAAGTGATGGGGCACGATGATGTCACCTAGAGGTGATGTGGATCCTGGAATTTCTGAAGTGACATGGCTTGCGGACGTCACCTGGGATGACATGGACACATGGGATGTGTGCCACATGTCAGTAAGTTTTGAGCATATGGAGTATTGAAAAGTCAGTTAGAACGTGGCATGTGGCATCCACCTAATTGGGCCACTTGTCTGCTTCCAGTAATTCACCGTGTGGCGAAAGATCATGCAGTCCAGAGACTGGGCACTCTAGAGGGGAAATATATGACAGGTTGCGTTGGGTCGAAAAATTTTGAAGGCCGGAGTACTTATCGACCATTGATTCCAGAAGACACACGTCGAAGGATCGTTGACTTCGGGTGAAAGCACTCTGGGAGAAAATGCAGGAGGGAAGTTTGAAAATTTCGAAGCCCAAAGAGCCGAAGCGATTCACAGTTGTTGATTTGTGGGAGGACACACGTTGGCAGGTCATGAAATTCGGGTAAAAGCATTCCGGGAGGAGACGAGCAAGGAAAGTTGAGACTCCCGAAGCGTGGAGTCCCGAAGTGGATCTCGATCGATGATCGTGAAAGAGGACAAGGACCATTGATCCAGTCCTGGATGAAAGTCCGAAGTCACAAAGCTCTCGACAAGCACTTTTTCAGCTAAGCGCAGGGTCATGGTTGTGGTCATATGCAGATTGAGAGCTGAGGGAAGGAGGGCTAAGGGCCAAATTGATTTTCCTCGAGGTAGAAAATTTCTAAGGAAGGATTTAGTTGTGGGCTCTAGTCATGGTCACCTGGGAAGTGGTTTGAAGGAAGCACCTACGTAAGATGAAATTATGTGTTAGCCAAGGATAACAGGACACTATTATTTTTAGAGAATGGGGATATGGTCTCCATAAACAAAAAAAAAAAAAGAGACCTGTAGCATGGTTTGGCAATTTTGTTTATCATATGCATAATTCTAACAAAATGGTCGCTTGCACATTTTGCAGAATTAAGGGGTTTAAACACAACAAATCACGATGTGTATTGAGGAAATGGAAGAAGGTGAGGGAGCCTCTAGTCATGATAAGGAGGTTGAAGGCCAGAATACGATAGTTGGTAATGCAGAGACAAAGTCCAATGGATGCAAGGGAAAAGGAGAGAAGGAAACATTAATAGAAATGGTAAGAATCCTGAAGATGGAAGTGCAGAGCTACAAAGTCGACAACGAGAGACCGATGAGAGAGAAAAGTCAGATAAATGCTTGAGTGTTTCAGAGCTTAAATAAGTTGCATAGGCGAACGAGGAAGGGATAAAACTCAAGACAAGAGGAAGGAGGCAAGTGTCATGAAATAAGAGATGTTCATGGAAGAGCTGGTTATTCCAGAAGTGCTAGCAGAGCTCATGGACACCACTCACTTCCTCACTCAGAAATAAATTTTGATCCATCAGATGATCCTATAAGCAGTCCAAAGGTGTCCTCTGTCAGACAACAAAGAAGGAAACAAGAGGTAGATAGTTTGCAAGGAGAGTTGAGGAAGCTCAATCCACCTTCTTTTGATGGTGAAAGATAAATGGAAGATGATGTCGAAGCATGGTTGCTTGGGATCCGGAGATATTTTTAGTTTCATAACTATTCATCAAACCTAGAAGCCAGGATTTCCACCTACCATTTACACGGGAAGGCTGTGATGTGGTGGGACCAACTAAAGAAAGTGGAACATGTTAATGAAAGTAGGATCACTTGGAAGCAGTTCAAGAAGTACTTCCAGAAAGATTACCTCTCAGAGCATTTCTATGACAAGAAAATGCAAGATTTCTTTGAACTCAGGTTGGGAAGCACGACTATGGCAGAGTACAAGAAGAAGTTCTTGGGATTGTTAAAATATGGCAGGTTCATTGGTGATGAGAAAGTGAAAATACAAAGATTTCTAAGTGGATTGCCAACCTTTTATAAGGAAAATATCAAGTATGATGAGCCCAAGCCCTTGACTGAGACCATCAGAAAGGCTAAATACTTATATGAGCAAGGCCATGGAAGAGAATATCTGCAGAAATCTTGGAGGGATAAGAAGAATGTGAATTACAATCAGAGGAGGAAAGGATTCAAACCTCCCTTCAATAGGAATGAGCCTAATATAAATCATCAATATCAATATGCTAAGGGAGATTCCAAGAAGGAAGATTCCTTGGGAAAAAGGGCAAGACCACCAATCCAATGTTGGGGATGCAGAGAAGATCACCAGTACAAGGATTTCCCACACAGAAAGGACAGAGTGAAGACTATGCAAAACATCCAAGAGGCTACAACAGTCAAAGATATGGGAAGAATCTATGCAGCTTTAAATGATCGACAAGCAGAGTACCATTCCAATATGATCGAGGTGGAAGGTAAGATAATAAATCAACATGTTGTTATTTTAATTGATTCAGGAGAAATTCATTGCTACATTGATCCTAAGGTAGTGGATAGATTACATTTGGAGAAAAGTAAAACTTGGAAAAGCAAGTTTGGTTCAATTAGCCACTGGAACCAAAAGGAGAATCCATGATATGGTCAGAAGTTTTTCCATAAGTCTTAATGGTGTGAATAATAGAACTGATCTAAATATCATACCATTGGGGTCTTATGATGTTCTGATTGGGATGGATTGGTTGGACAAGCATCATGT
Organism: Picea sitchensis; assembly: GCA_010110895.2. Taxonomy (NCBI): domain Eukaryota; kingdom Viridiplantae; phylum Streptophyta; class Pinopsida; order Pinales; family Pinaceae; genus Picea; species Picea sitchensis. Next base: position 43,606 of record SNQJ01S0083703.1, read on the forward strand.
TGTCCTAGATTATCATAACAGGAAATTTACATGTCTTGATGGAAATGGAAAATAGAGCACTGTGAAAGGAGTTCTAAAACCCATATCTATAAGGGAGATTTCATCCTTACAGCTGAAAATATGTTTTAGAAAAGGATTTCAACTGTATGCAGCTCATGTGGAAGAGCCAGATAATGCAAAGGGGCCAAGCCTTGAATATTTCTCGGTGATGCAGGAATTTGAAGATGTATTCCAAGAATTACCTGGATTGCCCCCAAGAAGGGAGATAGATTTCTCAATTGACTTAGTGCCAGGAGCTACCCCGGTTTCAAAAACAACTTATAGAATGAGTACACCAGAGTTAAAAGAATTAAAAATGCAGTTGGAGGAATTGTTGAAGAATGGGTACATATGTCCAAGTGTTTCACCTTGGGGAGCACCAATACTTTTTGTCAAAAAGAAGGATGGAACCTTGAGGCTATGTATTGACTTCCAACAGCTGAACAAGTAAACTATAAAGAAAAAGTATCCTCTACCCCGAATTGATGAGCTCTTTGATCAGCTAAGAGAAGCAAATATATTTTCAAAAATTGACCTGAGGGCAGGATACCATCAGGTAAGAATCAAGGAAGAAGACATTCATAAGACAACCTTTAGGACCAGGGATGGTCATTATGAATTTGTAGTGGTTCCATTCAGAATGACCAATGCACCAGTTGTATTCATGTGCTTAATGAATGGCATATTCAAAAATTATTTGGATAAGTTTGTCATAGTATTCCTGGATGACAAACTTATCTATTATAAGTCTGAAGAGGAGCATGAACATCACTTAAGACTGGTATTGCAAGTATCGAGAGAACATTAGTTGTATGCCAAGTTGTGTAAGTGTTCTTTTATCAAAAGAAGATCCATTACTTGGGACACATTGTTTCAGAGCAAGGCATAGCAGTAGATCCAGAGAAGATCGAAGCCATTAGAGGATGGCCAACACCCAGAAATGTGTCAGACATCATATCTTTTATGGGATTAGCTGGCTACTACAGAAGGTTCATAGTAGGGTTATCTAAGATTGTTCATCTCATCACTTCTTTGCAAAATAAGGGAACTAAATTTGAATAGACACTCAAGTGTGAAAATAATTTTAATCTATTGAAGGAATTACTTATTAGTGCACCTATGTTAAAGATTGCTAACCCAAATGAAAGTTTTGTGGTATGTAAAGACGCATGTAAGGAAGGAATTGGGGGATTCCTCATGCAAAATGGACATGTCATTAGATATGAGTCCGGAAATATTAAGGAACATGAGAGGAACTATGCCACCCACTACTTGGAACTTTCTGCCATTGTTCACGCCTTGAGGATGTGGAGGCATTATCTCATGGGGAAGAAATTTGAATTAAGGACAGACCACATTGGCCTAAAGTATCTTTTTGAATAGCCAACCTTGAATGTCAGGTAAACAAGATGGCTGGAATTTTTAAGTGAATATGACTTCGATATCAAGCATATCAAGGGAAAGGAGAATAAAGTTTCTAATGCACTTAGTAGAAGAGTGCATATCATGTATGCTATTGCCGTTAGTATGCATCAGTCAGACTTGAAGAGAAGAATTTTAGATGGTCTTGTTACAGATCATCATTACCTACAGGTAAAGGAGAACTTACAGCAGGGAGATGTATAACAGAAAATAAAGGAGTATGAGATAAAGGAAGACAGATTACTCATGCATAAAAACATAATCTATGTTCCTAGTTCTGGAGAACTGAGGAATGTGGTACTGAAGGAAATGCATGATGTTCCTTATGTTGGACATCTCGGTTACCAGAAAACAATTACAATAGTAAGAATCCAATGCTTTTGGTTGGGAATGAAGAAGGATGTTGATGATTACATCACTCGATGTATGGAATGTCAGAAGGTGAAGGCTGAGCATAGGTACCTAGTGGGTTTGTTGTAGCCATTTCTAATTCTAGAGAATAAATGGGAAGTGATCACCATGGATTTCATCACAGGATTACCCAGAATGAATAAGCAACATGATTCAATCATGGTGGTGGTTGAAAAATTAACAATGGCTTCTCATTTTGTGCCTATGAAGACAACGCATACAATCACTAATATTGCAGAAATTTTCATGAAAGAAATTGCTAGGTTGCATGGGATACCTAGGACAATTGTCTCGGATAGAGATCTGAAGTTTACCTCCAATTTCTGGAGGGGATTTTTTAAAGGATTTGGCACAAATCTAAAATTTAGCATCGCATATCATCCCCAGATAGATGGGAAAACAGAGAGGGTCAATCGAATAATTCAAGACATGTTGAGAATGTATGTGATGGATAAGCCATCTAAGTGGGAAGATTACTTACACTTTGTTGAGTTTGCATATAATAATGGGTATCAAGATTCATTGAGAATGAGCCCATTTGAAGCCTTGTATGGTAGGAAAGGAAATACTCCAGTAAGTTGGGACAACCTAGCAGATAGAGTGGTACTTGGGCCGGAGTTGCTCAAGGACATGGAAGACCAGGTGGTTAAGATCAAGCAGAATTTAAACGTAGCTCGGGATAGACAAAAAGTTTATGCAGACAAGAACAAGACAACTAGATAATTTAAAGTAGTGGAGCATGTACTTTTGAAAGTGAAGCCCAAGAAAAGATCTTTGAAATTGGGTAGTTGTACAAAGTTGGCAGCCATATTCTATGGTCCATTTAAAATATTGGACATAATAGGGTCAGTAGCATACATGCTTGCATTACCTGCTTCCATGAATGTGCATAATGTATTTCATGTATCTTTACTAAAGAAATATGTACATGACCCTAACCATGTTATTGATTGGCATCTGATTCAGGTAGAGACGGAGGGAGATTTCCAGGTTCATCCAGTGCGGGTATTGGACAGAAAGGTCAAAATTCTTCAGAATCGAGTTATAGAGTTGGTAAAGGTTCAATGGACCTACTATTATAATATAGAATATTGTGTTCTTGTTTTACCATTGACAATACCCTTGTCATCCAACCATAAGTCGAAGCCACCCTCTGAGCACCATAACCTTGATTGAGAATTACTCTGGAAGAAAACCATAGGCTAGATAGCCAAACAAGGTGTAGTGCATCTTCCTCGAAGGATAGCAAACCAACAATAGCTGATCAGATAGTCCAAACCCTAGCCAAGAGATAGTCCAAGCCAACACTGAAAACTGGTTACTGCAGCTACACCTGTAGCTCTCCTCCACACATGCACACCAAACTGGGAACTGTAGTGTGCACCAGTTGCTTCTCTGCAATTCTGAGATGTGTCAAATGAGAACTGGCGCCATGTATTTATAGTGGTTCTACCATATTTGTTAGGGCCGACTTCTCCTTCTAGGTACATGTTTGTTCAGTATATTATTATTATTTTTGGACGACTTCTTCTCTTGGAGGATAATAACCTAATATAAATTATCTTCTTGAGCTGACAAGACTTCTAGGGTTATTAGCCAACTCATTAGGGTTTTCTCTTTCTTTCTGGAGTCTTCTATTTTCATCAGGTTTACATGTGGAGGTAAATACATCCCGTAGCTACCATAATATTAACACTCCCTCCTAGCTAGGGAGGTATTAGAGGTAATGGTCTTGAGCACAAAAACATACCATTTACCCGGTAGCATCAACATAGTCATTTAGACTATCTCATGACTAGATCATGAGCATTACCATCACCATCAGTTGCATCATCTCTCGAAACCATACTTCATCTGAGTAATCAGACATGATGCTAGATAAGTCACTCACACCATAGAGTGATACAAGAGTCATTCTTATAATCTAGAAGAGTAAATGCTCTGAACTATTTTTTGTCTGGAAAATCTTTGTTCATCATTCATTTGGATGATGATAGTCTTCAATAAACTGTTGATAGTATTCAAGGCAATTAGAACAAAAATAGAACACAATTGTGTCTATCCATAGTAGTACATAACTACAATATAATGGTACACTACCACACCAAGTAACACACAAGTACTTGATCAAAAACATATAGTCACGAACAGTGGAACATATCCACCATAGTAGTCTACATCTACTATCATACAGTCTTCATAACAAACATCTAATAGCAACCTTCTTAGAAACAATGTTATGATATAAACTAAATCATCTGGGCCAATATTTCACTCACATCTATGAGCTCTGAAAGAATATCTACCTCATGAACAGTGGAACATATCCACCACAGTAGTCTACATCTACTATCATACAGTCTTCATAACAAACCTCTGATAGCAACCTACATATAAACAATGTTATGATATAAACTGAATCATCTGGGCCAATATTTCACTCACATATGTGAGATCTGAAAGAATATATGCCTCAGAGTAGATAATGAGATATCTGGACTATTCTTCTCAAGCAAGGAAGAATAATTGTCTTGTCTTCTGAACCTGGACCATTCCCCACCCTGGGCCATTCTTCCTACACTAATCAAAGTGCACCCTAGAGAGAAT
>SNQJ01S0083703.1:50020-77924 GCA_010110895.2 Picea sitchensis
CTTATCATTCAAAGACAAAGCACATTGATGTTCAATATCACTTTGTGAGAGACATGATTGAAGAAAAGAAAGTATCACTGATGAAGGTGGACACTTTGAATAATGTTGCAGATTCATTAACAAAATCTGTGAGCACTGAGAAGATCTCTTGGTGTAGAGGATCCATGGGCATTGTTGCCCTGGATTGTTGACTATGTAACCCTGTAACCCCATGTGTGCAAAGAAAACAACAAGTGGGATAATGTTGGGTATGTGTTATATTCTTTGCACAAGTGGTAGTGTCTGAGCGCCTACGCTGGGTGCGCAGGGGGGTTAGAGGGGGGCAGAGCCCTCCATGCGGGGGTTCGGGGGCAGCGCCCCCGAATTTTTTTTTTCGGGACGACATATTTTCGCCGGGCCGACATATTTCCGGGACGACATATTACCGGGACCACATGATATTAGCTGGTTTTCGGCACATGGTTTTTTGCCGATGGTTTTCTAGTTCCGGTTAAGGAATTAGGGTTTTGGACTAATCCAGGTCATTGGGTTAGGGTTTTGGATGTCGTTGGCTCCTATATGTATATTGTATTGTAAACAATGTAACACAATGTATGAATAAAATATATGTTGGTTTTCCCGGTTTGGGTTTCCAGGTGAAAAATCTCTGTGTAAAGTTTGTGTTTGCCATTGTATCTTTTCTGTTCTTTTCTGAATATCAGTTTGCAGTAGATATTGTACTAGGTTAGAATTTACAGAGGCCCTAGTAAAAAGGAGAAGGACTGCATGAGTGACTGCGTGATAGAGAAGGGTGGAGGTCCATTCTCTTGGGCGGTACAGGTTGGTTATAAGAGAGATGGGTACTTGGATTGTTTTGGGTGATGGGAAACCTGTGAGAGCTTGAGAGCTGACTGGTTTGGGAACCCAAGTACACTCTGGAACTGTCCTTGTGGATTCATAGCCCTGGCTCAAGGGTGACACTATTGTTGATATTTGGAGCAGTGGTGTCTACGGTTGGGTGGAACATCCTTGGTCTGCAGCCAGTTGGTGTTGCCTTTTTATAAAGATAAGTTCTCTTTATTGTGATATTATTATCTATTTATGAATGTATTCTGCTGTGTATTTTTAATTATTGTTTAACTAAATCTTAGATTATGCATGCTTGCTAGATATTGATGTGCATGTCGTTAAGTTTTGTATCTTATGCTTGCTTATTAATTAAATAAGGTATCAGTAAGAGAAAGAATTCCAAGGGAGGGCTTGAAGTTAGCATGCCCCAGCCTATGAGTGGCTGGGGATGTTACAGTTCAAGGAACAAGAGTAAAATCGTTCAAGGTGTGAAATGACTAAACAAAGACCCAATAATTAAAAGAAAATTTAGGATTAAATCAAGAAGAATAACCCACAAATTTTATGTATCAGAAAAAACGTTTTTGAAGGTCGACACCAAGTGCAGACTAGGTTTCATAGCGACCAACAAATTTAATTTCGATGAGGTAAAACTATATAATAATACTACACAATTCAAATCTAGAACTAGCAATTTTTGTCATGAACTAATTTAGGAGTTTCATGGCTATGCAGTGACCCAAAGTAGATCCCAACATGCAAATAATATTGCAACGATTGAAAAATCTCGAATTTATGTACAAGCCAATCATTTTTAAAGTCCTCATGAAATTCTCAATCCAATGTACAGATGAGTTAAACGCAACCCAAATAAAAAGATACCTAATCTGGATCTGGGATTTAATAGGGAAGTGATCAAAGGAGGTTCAAAGTTTCTGAGATGTGGAACAATTTGACAACACACAATTATTCAGTTTTGCATTCCATTTTTGTAAATTAAATTTGTTTTCATAATTAAAGTAGCATCTAAAACACAAGAGCCATAAGATTTTCAAATTTCCTTTTTGTCTAAAAAATTGGCAGCGATTAAGATATCAAATTTTAGATTGACTGGCAACGTTCAAAGGAAACTCTAATTTGATACTATCATTTAATTAGCAAAGAATTACAATTTCGTTTTCAGAAAGAAAATAAGAATGTGAAGTTCAAACCATGAATTACATACTCAACGATTATAAATCAAAGTAATTCCCAGAAATGCGACTATCTTGAAGCATACATACGAATTTCTAAATTAGGAACTATGATTAAATTTGGCAATGAAAACATAATTTTTTTCTGAGTTTTGAACTAAATAAATGACAGCAACCCAAGATATTTAACAAGATAACTTCATAAATCTTCAACGAAATTATTAATTAAAAATCATAATTACAAATGTTGCAATGAAATCTCAAACATTCAATCTACAAAATCAAATCTAACTACACTAACAACTTCATAAATAAAATATCATAACCATTGAATATCAAGACTAGACGATGTATGTCAACCACTTGTGCTCCTCCTTATTCTAGCTTGCTAATCACAGAGACTCCACTGGTACCTCCCAACCAATGCTAGGGGTACTCTTCTCCCCCCTTAGCCCCCTGAGCCGCAAAGGGGCCAAGCACACACAAACCAAAAATACTCTACCTCCAAGTTTGTCTCACAAGGTAGAGCGACCACTCTATATCAATCTTGGTATCCCAACTCTCACAAGTAAAACACAGTCAAAATGATTTTGGCAGCATAATCTTACCAATAACCTGTGATCCATTTCCTATCTGGACCATTTTCTTTATAGGAATTTACTTACTAACACATGCCCACATGCACAATTAGTTTGCTTCTTAATTAAATAAATTAGGATTATTCACCCTCACACTTGTCACCCTCTCCCCAAGTTGCACAAGTAATTACATATTTTATTTTAATTAAGAGTCAATTTCCTTCACATTTCCCAAATGTGTTCCTTAAATCACTCTTAGTTGTCTCTTTATTCCCCAGATTCTCATTTAATGATTGTCTCCTTACTAAATTTTAGTTAGAGTTAAAATATAACCTTCTCCCCAAGTTGCACAAGTAATTACATATTTTATTTTAATTAAAAGTCAATTTCCCTCACATTTCCCAAATGTGTTCCTTAAATCCCTCTTAGTTGTCTCTTTATTCCACAGATTCTCATTTAATGATTGTCTCCTTACTAAATCTTAGTTAGAGTTAAAATAAGAGTCTTCTTCTAGTTAGACTAGTGGTAGCTAGACTCTAGATACCATTTTGTGTGTACATCTATTCTCTCATACTTTTTTTATTTCTTATTTTAAAATTCCCTTTTAATATTTTCTTGCACACATGTGCATTATATCAAATCTTTAGATTTATCTCACTTTTTCTTTAGATTAATTTATCTCTAATCTTTTAATTTATTTAACATTTTATTTTAGTCCCCTAACTAAACTTAGACTTAGGCTTTGTCTTAGAATAGGCTTAGACTTTTATGGGGATTTAAAATTAATAAAAACACTCTTTAATTAATTATTTTAAATCCGACAATGTCAAATCGACTCAATGTTTTCTAGGCCACCTAGATTTAATGACTCAAGTTTTTAATTACGCAACGTGCCCTTCAAGACGCACTCTCGTGCTCCAAGGGTGCCACTTGCCTTTTGACTCGGACGACCTAGTGAGAGAATAAGGGATTCTAAGGAATAAGGACTCTGCCTTATTTCACACCCCTTATAAATATTCGTGAGCGACTCTCTCAATCCGCCCTCACGACATCGTGGATCTCTCGAACTAGGTAATTCTTAACCTACAATTTGAGCCACAACAGGAGTTCTAGTAGGATGTGTCAAGAACTCTGCCACACCTTTCCCTCAATGTCTGGTTTTCTTTGCATGGCCCCTTTACTCCTTATGTGAGTCATATTAGCAAGCATCGTTAGTCTACATCCATTGACAAAACACTGTCAATGATCCATATACAAAATCATATTATAATCAATCATATGTCAGATATGCATAAAATGAAATACTCAAACCAATACAATCCACTCCCTGACTCAATCTGGAGTCCAAGGAGGTCCATTGATGCCATAAACATCTATAATATGTCATGTGTCCTGCACACTCAGGCAAACTCATCAATAACATTTGTCAATACATATATAAAGTAACAATAAATCACAACCCATCAACATCATCATGTAAAATACATAGTCGAAACAAATAACATTGTAATATAACCAGATCACTTGCATGCAAGTGTCCTCAAAGAATAAGTCGATAACATGTGCTCTTTTTAATGTTTTCAGAAAACCTTCTGATTTTCCCTTGAGTGTTGAAGAGCCCAATCATTGAATACATTGAATACGTGTAAGAGGTGTTGATATTATGGTAGTTGCAAGAGGTATTAACCTCCATATGTAACCTTTGACTAGAATAGAATATTTCAGAAGCAAGAGAAACCCTAAATAGATGTGTGAAAACCCATGAAAGACAAGTCGGCTCAGTAGAATAAGTAATATTGAAGTATTATATGCAGAAAAGGAAAGGTCGACCCTGCTTGGAGAGACACTTGTTCAATTGTCCAGATTAGTATAAATAGAGGACATCTTGGCTCATTTGTTCACTCACTCACACACTCTTAGTCACCCATAAATAGTGCGCAAGTTTGCAGGAGGAGAAGCAACTTTTATTTTTTTTAGTCTTTCTGGTAGTTTCTCTTGTGCGCTACCCTTGGATAAGGTGTTCTCTCTTGGTTATCTATTGGTTATGGTGTGGCTTCCTAGAATCATTCTTTGTGTCAAAGTTTAAGGTGTTTGGGGGTGGATTTATGTCTATGGTTGGGTGACAATGGTGTAGCATTGTCTATGGTTAAACGAGCACATAAAAAATTATTCTAATAGGTTATGGGCCCACACCACCTTTAGGACAATCTAACCACCGGAAGTTAGTGTTGAAATTCTTTGTTAAGCTCATTGTGGCACCAGTTGCAGCTACAACTAGGGTTTCTGATTTTGCAGTTGCAACAAACCCTAATCCAACTCTTTGGGCACCTTCAGTGAAGCATTGGAACTAATTTTTGGATATTCTAGTGCACCCTAGCCTATCTAACCCTCTGGTGCCCTCAGCCAAAAAAGAAGTCAAGTTTGAGTTTTTGGGTCAAAGTCAAAGTTTGACTCGCCAAAGTCATGTTGGAGTTACTTCACACACACCTAGGATTTATTTTTCCTAAGGTTTTCCCTTGCTTTTTAGTCATTATTAGTCATTTATCTAGTCTCCTATTTTTTAGGAGAGAATATTCCACTTAGAGAATATTCTCTTCAGTTGACACTTTTGTTTGACTAGTTGAGTTGAGTCTAGATGCTACATTAGTTTTATCACCATGCAACATGTGTATCATCACCACGCTAATGCACACTTTCCTTGGTTTCATCACCAAATTGGCACATTACCCTTGATTCCCTGATCTACTCCTCACTACACTCTATTTCAGTCAATTAACTGAAGACTAGTTGACTAGTTAACTCAGCTAGGTGGCAGTTCACTCCCGTAACTGCCTGAGAGACTAGACTAGGTGGAATTTCACTCCTGTAACTGTTGGTGTGTATCCATATCACTATATACCACCACTATGGCACATTGGTTCTCCTCCAGTGTGCATTGGTTGATTTATACAGAGTATATCATGTGTAAATTATTCATTATTCATTACGATTAATGAGAATTCTTCCATTCTTTCTCTCTTTCTTCTTCTTTCTTAATTTTTCTCTACAAATCTGTGTAGTATTTTATAGCTAGATATATTTTGTGTAGGTTCAACACATTTACATGGTATTAGAGCCGACAAACTTCTAAGCAAAAGCTACACCAAAAAAATTTGCAGATACAAAATATTGAAGACACCGGAAAGATGGATTTCCAAAAAGAATTCATTCTTACACCTTACAACTACTTTGCATGGAAGGAGAGAATAATGATTCATCTCCGACCCAGAGGATTGTACAGGTTAAACTTGAATATAGATACAGAACTGACATCAGCCATAGAAAAATCCAAGTATTTAAATCGGATGGATGAAGCATTCGGAACGATTTGCAATATTATTTCTCCCGATCTCCTTTTTCACATATCTTCCTGTAAGACTCCCAATGAATCCTGGACCACCTTGGAAGGGCTCTTTGGAAAATAGGATGAGATGAGGGGACACATGCTGGAGGTGGAATTTCTCACATTAGATCCAAAAATCTTCGACAATATCCAAGATTTCTTTACAAAATTCAAGGATTTACTATCACAACTCAAATCTTGCGGGGTTGATAAATCTAAGGAGGAGAAACAAATAGTTCTCACCATTCTCTCCAAAATTGGTCCTAAATTTTCTGTGTTCGTGTCCACATTCCATTCAGTCAGATTCTCCTTTGGAGCCACCTGGAAGATTCCTTCTCTTGATGACTTTATCGAATCCCTGACACAAGAGAAAACCAAGCTCATCAACATGGGAAAACTCAAAGGCCCAAAGGCGCATGCACTTACTGTGCAAGATGGTAGCCATCAATATCAGAAATCTAAATATAAATACAAAACGAAAGCTCATGCACATCCGAAGAAAGAAGGGTACTCAAAACCCTTCACTGATGCCTCTGGGTCCAAAGGAGGAAAGGGAATATAAGGGGAGAAATGCATGTACAGTGTAACATACCCGACCACGCAGAGGTCATGCTACATTACCTTAAACATGTTGCAACACACCAAACCACCCACGGGCTAGGCATGCTACAGTCCCAAGACTTAGTTCTCTGATATCTAATTCGAAAACAAAGGACTTCTCAACAATGTTAGAAGCATGCACACCACATGCATAAGACAAGATCCATGTCACAACATAAAAGAGATAAACAATGTGCCATGCACAACAAATAACCAGTAGACAGGCACATTAGAATACACATCTCAGAGATAATTAAATACACAACGGAGTACAATAAATAGAAAACATAGAGAGAACTTATCTTTGCAAGTAAACGTTCACCAACTGGCTTCAGACCAAGGACGTTCCTCCAAACCATAGACGTTGTTGTTCATTTACTCTCAACAGCAGGTCACCCCCGAGCTAGGGCTATGAATCCCCAAGGACAGGTCCTAGGCCAAGTCTAAATACATAGAATTTGGCTAAGTACCTCTCAGGTTTCCCAACCTCACAACAATCCTAATTTCCAACTCTCTTTCCCCCTCATCCTGCACAACCCCAAGAAATGAACACCTTTCTCTGCCATGCAGTCCCTGAGGCTGTTCCATTTCTCTTTAGGGCTCCAGTGCTACTGATCAGGAAATCTCCCTACTGGAAATTCCAAGGACTCTCAGTTGTGGACAGTTCCATCTGAACTGCCATCATGTTCATTCACACAGGCATTCATTCCCTCCTGGAATGATAAGTAAATCATTACAACCATTCAACGATGGCTCTCCTCTTCCTTCCATTTGTTTCCATGCTCAGCCCAAGAGCACACAAACTAGCAGTAGTGACTAAAGAGGAAGAAGAACAAGTGAACCAGTGAGAAGAGGATGAACCAAGGGAAGAACAACCCCAAAACAACCCCCAAGGGATGTTTAAATAATTACATGAAGACAAGAGCCACATGGCCTCCCTCCCAAGAAGATCATGTAACCCCCTCTTCTCCATAAAATCAACTATGGGTAAATAAAATAATAATAGCAAGACTTATCTCCTCAAGCCCCCTCTCTCGTGGAATCATAACCCCTTGTCTCTCTTGTCCTTGTCGTTCTTGCAGCCAACGGTGTATTTTATTAATGTATAGGAAGTGTTACATTTCCTAGGCACTATGGCCCCTTTTCAACTTTACCAGCTCACCATCCTAAGTCATATTTACATAATACATTATAGTTTATAAGGGTTAGAATCGGGATGTTACATCCCCCTCTCCTTATTTTGGCACTATCCTCAGTGCACAACACCATTCCAATGTTATTAACATTACAATTCCAGGCCCTCTAGCCTTAATTCACACAGGAAATCCAGCCCAATCTTATATACATAGGCACTTTGGCCTAAAACATGTATGCATAGGCATTCCAACCCAAAACATGTATGATGATATTCATAATTTATATTTCTGGCAATAGTTCCAACCAATAATCTCTCCTTCCCTCTCATTCCTGCACAACCCAAAAAATCAACCCCTTTCTCTGCCATGCAGTCCCTCGGGTTGTTCCACTTCTCCCCAAGGATTTAGTCCACTCGGCCAGGAAGTTTTAGAGTTGTGGGTTCCAGAACTCCAATTGTGGCAAGACCATTGGACTTTCTTCCTTCCATGCCTTTGTCATTTAGTTGCTCCAACATCACCTTCTTTTCTCTCATAGTCTAGTACTTTTCTAGATCTTCAACATTCATCGTTTTCCTACAATATTTCAAATTAGCGAGCATGTCAGTTCAAAATTTGTGCATAAAATTCTCATTCTTTCTCAGATTGTAAGATTAAATTTTCATAATCCAATACAATACTTATCTGTGTGGTTCATGGATCTGCATCCATATGGTTGTCTCGTTAACTTGGATCACTATTTTCCCTAACATACCCATTGTGTGCATGAACCCAATCAAGAGCTATCAAAGTTTCCTCTTCCTTTTGGTCACTCACCTTCTAGGCCCAGGCTTAGGCATACCCTTCTCTACTCTGTAGTCCCTCAGGCAATCCATCTTTCCTGACCAAGGTTCTCTTGCACAAGAAGATTTCTAGGGACATAGGGTTCTCATGTCACAACAATAGCCTTTTCCATGATTTCCAACTTGCATATCCAACATATCATCTGTATTATACACATACAATCATCATGAGATATTATTATAACCATTTCAAACATAAATGTCAAATCTGTTTTATACAGGAAAATGAAATTTTACAAGCATGATCTTTCTGCTCATAATGGTTGGCTCTGTAGCTATAGATATCAGTCTTCCTTATGGGCTTACATCCCTTCCATATCCATGACCATTCTACCTACAATTTCTTCAATTTAAATTCGTCAGTAATTATCAAATCATAATTCCCAAAACTGTTTTATATAGGAAAATAAAACTTCTAGACATGAGCTTCTTCTCATAACAATTTGACTCTTGCAGCGATAGGCATTGGTCTTCTTTATGGGCTTACAACACTTCCATATCCCATACCCCTTTCCTCCTGCAATTTCAACATTCCTCAGCCAAACAAATTGTCACTATCTCATGTACAAGATATATATTCTCATGGCAATGATTCAAAACAAAATCACAAAGTGCTCTCAGAATTGTTTACAACTACAATTCAATTACTTCTATTAATCCAACTATCAATTGGAATGAACTTATCATTACATACACATGTATTATCAGTCACATATACTTTTCATAATGCCACAGTTAATAAGATAACAATCAATGTGCCAATACCCATGGTCACATCTACACAATGCATCCATGCATTGACTACATAATACTACATAACTATGTCATGTATTCCACCATGATGAGTTGGAAGGTCTGGCCAATGATTCAACATATCATCCACACACTTCCTACCGCTTGCCTAACTATTTGGTTACCTTCCTTTTCCACACAAACACAACACCAAGAATATAATCCTTAAGTGCTCTTTAGTGTTGGCAAAGAGGTTGCAATCCAAACATCAGATATACAGTAGATACCATCGAGCACTCACATAGTGTTATGGCCCTTCCATATCCAACCATATTATGGTCTCATACATGACTAGCTCTATGGATATTCATTGTTATATAAGGAGTATGACTCCTGAATTAACCTGGTTATGATCCCATAACCAATCATAACATAATATGAAACTGCCATTTTATCTAAGTTCATTCTAGCATCAACAACACTTACACACTCTGGGACTTTGGCCATTACATATCAATTTAAATACTAAAAATTAACTGAGAGAATTCTTACCTCGATCCCCTTCAACATGTATCCATCAATAGAAACTAAATGCATACTTTCCTGGTTGTTAGCAACCTACTTGTTGTTGTCTGACCAACTGATATTTGTAGAAGCTCACAGACTTCCCCCTTCATAATTTTGATCATCATTCCTGCCATCCTCATGGGTCTTCATCTCGATGGAAATTATAAGCAACAACAACATCCACATATTTAACCCTGCTGTATCATTTTTCCTGAATACATAATCCATCATTTAGTCATACTCAAACAGTATTTCATAATAATAGACTATTCTAAGTTCACCAGCATGTTATATGCATATCCAAGCATGTACATATGGAAAATTACACATACATATGCACCAAGCATTTACTGTCAGCATGCCTACTAATGCATATGCAATTTAACTTCATTATATGCTTCATGCACTCTAGTGCATTTCTGCTTCAATTCACTTATTTATTTATCTATTTCTGTGGTAGTTGGTTGTCCTTGAATCCCTTTAGATCCTTGTTGCCTTGTGTGCTCCCATTCTTCTCATCTGCACTATGGTTCCCTGGGTCTGAACACTTTTCCAGCCACGTTCCACCTGGCCATTCTTTCCCACTTAGTACCATTCCCCAATGGAAATCCATTTTCATTCAGTGCCACTTTTGATGTGAGAGAGCATTCCAATTCCTCTGCATTGGCATCTTGCTTCCACTGTGAACTTTGATTTAAGATTTTAGACAGTAGATAAGTCATATCTAACAAATCCTTCCCTGGAACTCCTATGCTTGACACATAGATATTATTCACACACCACCTCTTAACCTCTTTGTTTCCTTCCACATCAAGTTGGAAACTTTCTACACATCTCTACCTTCAAGGCTATGGAGCCTTACTTTTCCTTTCTATGCCCATTAATGACATTATTCACCTGCTAGCTTCATGTCCCATGTGATGATTCTTTCTTTTGTAGTACCTCATCCAACTTTTGTAAGCAAAGTCATGCCTCCATGACCCTAACATCTGATCCTATTCTTGAATTGATCTAGTTATACCTCTAATCCGGATAAACCTACAAGCAACCATCTTGTTAGAGCTATACATATCATACAAAATTTGTCAAATGAATTTACAGGTACCTTTTCATTTAAGTGATAATATTATTCTTTAATTAATATCATTTTTCCTTTTTATATGAATTAACTCTTTTTTAATCATGACTGTGTGTCGGTTCTTTTGTCTTCATAAGTTGATCACAGACATGGATCGACTCATTATATCGTACTCATGTTTATGTTGTGTTCTCAGTTCACAAAAGATCATATTTTGACCCTTTATCAATTCCTTGTATTATTCTAGTGTTAAATCTCTATCAAATTAAATCTTTATGAGGCGCTTCCATCAAACCATTTAGATATGACAAGATGCGCAAAACCACAGGCTTATTGATTTGACTGTCGCCTCTTCTTTTCCCTTTGTTTCTTAATGCATACCCCCTTCTCCTAAGGCTTCGCGATCTCCTGGTCAAGGGTCTTCAATCCCAAGCCAAATTGGGTCTCCCAAACCTTGATGGTTTCGTTTTGTATCTAAACACAGGTCCTTCCAGCTTTCTGGTGCAGGTCCGATGGCCCCCGCGAACTTCTCCTTCACCCTTGCAAAAAATATTAGAGTTGGCGCTAGCTCCTTTTTCTCCTGGCCCCTCCTTAGATGTGACCTTAGGCAATGACCTCATGCAAACACATGATTGCGGCCATGCTCAAAGGTGGTTTGGAACCAAACTACTTTTCGCCCCACAATTCACCTCGAGCCACCACATGTCCTTTTTCCAAAACTGTGGTCTCGATTGCGACCCTCCCTCGAATTCGTAAAGCCCGAGCACCTCTCATCCCCGCAATGTGAGGTGACCGTTGAACTCGCGATCTTGATGGTGCTTCTAAAAGGACGACATGGATCTACCTCTTGGGAACCAACAGTTCATATTTACCTCTCCCAGATTGACAATTGTGGTCGTTTCAGAATTCCGGACTTCGAAATTCTCAAATCTCAAACTTTACTTCCCTTGAGATACATGAGATTTTGCCACACGTCCTTTTGAATCAAATGGTGGGGAATTACTTCAAATGATTCGATGATCGACGTTTACTTCGAGTCTCTGACTCTTCAGGCTTTGGGAGTTTCAACTCTCAACTGAAAACTCTCAGAGTAATTTCTCCGGTGTCCACGATCCATCGCCACGTAGTGAAATATTGTAAGTGAACATGTGTTCCAATCAGGCGGGTGACACGTGTCACATCCTATCTGACATTTCAATCATCTGCATGCTCAAAAATTACTAACACGTAGCACACATTCCATGTGTCCACATCATCCCCAGTGACATCTACATGCCACGTCACTTCGGAAATTCCGGGGTCCACATCACCTCCTGGTGTCGTCATTGTGCCCCACCACTTCATCTCTTCAAGCTTCGGGACTTCAGGAGTTTCCACACTAGCACACTTCCAATTCTCTCGAACTCTGATTTCCTGAACTGGCCAAACTGTCACCATGTGTCTCCCTTATTAGATGGCCCATATTAACCCTGGACTTCGAGACTTCGGAAATTACCACTGCAAGGATCAACGGTTGCAATTCCTTCTGGCCTTCGGACTTCAGAAATCTCAAAATTCAATTTTTTTCTGAAATGTTTTTATCTGAAGCTCGTGATCTACTGACACATGTTTCCCACAGATCGAAGGCTACGATTTCTTCAGGTCTTTGTACTTCAGAGAAATCAACTCTCAACCTTTGATTTTCCCCGAAGTGAGCAGATTTATGCCACATGTCCTCCTAGATTAGACAGCTGCAATTCACTTCGGATATCCGGGGTCCAGAATTCTCAACTTCTCCTTGCTTGCCTTTTCCCAGAGTGCTTTCACCTGGAGCACACGATTGGTTGACGCATGTCCTCCTATAAATCGACGGTCCCCGAATACTTCTTCTCTTCGGAGGTTCGTTGCTAGAGTATTAACATGTCACATCACTGCATGCCTTTCAATTTGCGGGGGCACGCATCAGTGGTTTGGAGTAACTCGATTTTCGCCCCGCAATTCTCCTGATGATGACACGCAACCCCTTGGTGAAACCATGGTTTGGATTGTGGGACTGCCTTGGGAAATTATCTTCTGTGCAACTTGGTTCCCCGCAATTCCTCCTGTCCATTGATCTCTCTCTCCCATGGGATCTGACGGTTGTGACCTTAACCCTTGCTTCCTTTACATCAGACGACCCCTGTTCACCTGTCCTCCGATCCAATGATCCCAGATCTCTCTTGATCCTACAGTGGCGATCGCTCCTGAATTCGAAGGGGGACAGTCACGATCCTTCGAACCCCTTACAACTAATATCTAACGATCTAACTGCTGCATAGATTCTACAGAGCCATTCCTCCTGAGCTTTTCAACTTCATAGTCAGAATTTGATCTCAACCATGAGACTCTGACCAACAGACCTGACCCATATCGGCCTGATGTTTCAACCAGAAGCTCTGATACCAATCTGTAACATACCTGACCACCTAGAGGTCGGGCTACATTACCTTAAACAAACTGCCACACACCCAACCACCCGCAGGCTAGGCATGTTGCAGTCCCAAGACTCAGTTCTCTGATCTCTAATTCGAAAAAAAAGGACTTATCAACAATGTTAAAAGCATGCACACCACATGCATAAGACAAGATCCATGTCACAACACATAATAGATAAACAACGTGCCATGCACAACAAATAACCAGCAAACGAGCACATTAGAATACATATCTAAGAGATAATTAAATACACAACGGAATACATTAAAAAAAAAACACAAAGAACACTTATCTTTGCAGGTAAACGTTCACCAACTGGCTACAGACCAAGGACATTCCTCCCAACCATAGACGTTGTTGTTCATTTACTCTCAAAAGCAAGTCACCCCCGAGCCAGGGCTATGAATCCACAAGGACGGGTCCTAGGCCAAGTCTAAATACATAGTAGTTGGCTAAGTATCTCTTAGGTTTCCCAACCTCACAACAATCTTAATTTCCAGCTCTCTTTCCCCCTCAGCCTGCACAACCCCAAGAAATGAACACCTTTATTTTCCATGTAGTCCCTGAGGCTATTCCATTTCTCTCTAGAGCTCCAGTGCTATTGGTCAGGAAATGTCCCTACTTTAAATTCCAAGGACTATCAGTTGTGGACAGTTCCATCTGAACTACCATCAAATTCATGCACACATGCATCCATTCCCTCCTGGAATGATCAGTAAATCATTACATCCATTCAACAATGGCTCTACTCTCCCTGCCATTCATTTCCATGCTTAGCCCAAGAGCACACGAAATAGAAGTAGTGACTGAAGAGGAAGAAGAACAAGTGAACTAGTGAAAAGAGGATGAACCAAGGGAAGAACGACCCCAAAACAACCCCGAAGGGATGTTTAAATAATTACATGAAGACAAGAGCCACATCGCCTCCCTCCCAAGAAGCTCATGTAACCCCCTCTTCTCCATAAAATCAATTATGGGTAAATAAAATAATAATAACAAGACTTAGCCCCTCAAGCTCCCTCTCTCGTGGAATCATAGCCCCCTATCTCTCTTGTCCTTGTCGGTCTTGCATCAAACGGTGTATTTTATTATTGTATAGGAAGTGTTACATTTCCTAGGCACTCTGGCCCCTTTTCAACTTTACCAGCTCACCAACCTAAGTCATATTTACATAATACATTATAGTTTATAAGGGTTAGAACCCGAATGTTACATATTGTCACAAAGGATTCCATCCAGAATCCGCATGCATGCAAAAACAAATAGATCTAATGTCTCAAATACTTCATCAAAACAACCTTGGATATCGCATCCCTGAGGGTGCCAAGAAGAAGAATCCAAAAGATCAGAACCCCAAGAAAGGAAATTCAATCCATGCCTTGATTTCCATCAACTCCTCTCCTGATGCTTGGATCATAGATTCATGAGCATCGCATCACATGGTTATCTACAAAAGAAGTCTATTCTTCAATGGATGCATGCAAAGGTCCTCCTATTCTTATGGGGGACAACTCTTCAGTTAAAGTCACCGACAAAGGAAGGATTGAACTCACCAACGAAATCTTTGATAATGTGTTGCACGTTCCCAAAATTTTCGTCAATCTTCTCTCTGTGTATTAGATGACGAATTCTAAAACCAGAAAGAAATTCATATTCGCACCAAATGTTGTGGACATATATGACATGCAAACCAACTCTAGGGTTTCTACCGGTGAGGTAATTAATCAGTCTAGATTGTATACATTTTCTGAATTCATTGAACCAAATTTTTCTTTACTGCTTACTCATTCTGATGAAAGTAGTAGGATATAGCACGAAAGGTTTGGACATTTGAATTTCATATACATGCAACAACTTAGCAAGAAAATATCGGTTGATGGTCTACCAGACATCCATTTCTCCAAGGGAGTATGTGAGGGATGTGTTCTTGGAAAACACCCTCAAGAGAAATTCAACAAAGGAAAGTCTCAGAGAGCTTCCGCTCCTTTAGATCTAGTCCATAATGACCTCATGGGTCCTTTCTGCATCCATCTATCAGCAAAGCGAGGTTTGTTCTCAGTTTTTTTTTATGATTTCTCACGTTTTACATGGATTTACTTTCTCAAGAAAAAATATGAGGTCTTTCAACACCTCAAAGATTTCAAAGCCCTAGTTGAGACACAGTCTGGAAAGAAGATCAAAGTCCTTCGAACTGATAATGGGGGAGAGTATGTAAATCATGAGATCCATAATCGTTTCCATGAGGAAGGGAACATGGATGATTTTAGGGGATAAAGTTTTCTCATGGGCTAATTTTCCATGGTTTTTCCAAAAAAAAAGATTCATTATTGTAAAAACGATTCGCCCAAATTCTATAGCATAAAATTATTTTACCCTAGAAATCGCCAAAATTTTAAACAAACTATACAAAATCCTTGAAATTTGAATGTTTTTAAATAAATATAGCCAAACATTTATAGTTGGCATATGAAGGATTAGTAAAATTCGCCTAGGTTTCTACATTTTAAAATAAATTTCCATCCTTAAAATCATCCCTGGAAGGGATTCAGTTGCAGCACACAATTCCCTATACTCTGCAGCAAAACAAAGTTGTTGAGCAGAAAAATAGATCTCTAAAAGAGATGGCATCTTGCATGTTGCATGCAAAGTCACTACCATGGAGACTATAGTCTGAAGCACTTAATTGTGCAACATACATCCAAAATAGATCTCCCCATAGATCTATCAAGGATAAGACCCCCTACGAGGCTTGGAGCGGCCTCAAACTGGAAGTGACCCACTTTCAAATTTTCGGTTCACATGCATTGGCCCGGATTACCTCTGAAAAGAGGAAGGTAATTGTTCCACAAAGAACTGAGTGTATTTTTGTTGGATACCCCGACGGTGTGAATGGATATAAACTTATTGATCTTTCCTCAGACCAGCTCATTATTGAGAAAAGTGTCCAATTCGAGGAAAGTGTCTCGCATGTACCTCAACAGCCGCATGTAGACACCTTCATTCTTACACCTGTCCAAGATGATGAGCATGCACATGCCGACTCTTATTCAAACGAAATTTATGATTTATAGGACTCAAATGATTCAGATATAGAGTCAGTATAGTCAGATGCAGAGTCAAAGCATACAGATGTAGTTGCAGAGCCAGAGCAGAGGCCCAAGTGGGCACATACTACTCTTCAGGATGCAGGGGATCTCATTGGTGATCCAGCTGATACTAGGAGGACTCGATATGATTTCGAGGAGCCTCCTATTTCACTTACTTCCACTGAACCATTTCCCTCCAGACATCTTTTCTTCTTTCAGTCCTCAGATCCACAGTCTTATGGGGAGGCTGCTAGAAATCCCTTTTGGGAATCCACCATGCAGGAGGAGTACAAATCCCTCCTCGAGATCCAAACTTGGGATTTGGTTCCCCTTCCTTCTGGGAGGAAACTTGTTAGATGCAGATGGGTCTACAGGACCAAGAGCGAAACGGATTGACAGATTAAGAGATACAAAGCTAGGCTTGTTGCCAAATACTTTCAACAGGTGCATGGTATTGACTATGATGAGACCTTCGCTCCAGTAGCAAAGATGGATTCCATACGATTGGCACTTTCCATTGCAACATCCAAGGGATGGGAATTCCATCAGACTGACGCGAATAATGCATTTCTTCACAGTGATCTCTATGAGGAGATCTATATGGAGCAGCCCTAGAGATTTATGCAGGACTCATCTTTAGTCTGTCGATTTAAGAAGTCTCTTTATGGCCTCAAGTAGGCTCCAAGGGCATGGTATGCCAAGATGGACTCCTACCTGCTATCACAAAACTTTGTACATTGTAAATTAGATGTGATGCCAAGATGACTGATTCACTTCTACTCTTAGTTCTGTATGTTAATGATTTGATGATCACCGGTAGCTCGACTTCAACAATTGTTGCAGTCAAGAGGATTCTACATGATAGGTTTTTTATGACAGACATGGGTCTCCTACACTTATTCCTTGGAATCGAGATCAGTTAGGATGCATCAAGAATCAAACTATCTCAGGCCGAGTATGCATGAGATCTCCTTGAGAGATTTCACATGACAAAGTGCAAGTCTACTCTGACTCCTTTCCTATCAGGAGTCAAACTTGAGGATGGCGGGGACACTCCATTGGTTGACAACACACTCTATAGACAACTAGTGGGGATCTTGTTGTATCTCACACACTCCAGAACATACCTCTCCTATGCAGTTGGTGCAATTTCCAGGTTCATGCAGGAGCCGCATGAGCTACATTGGAATGTTGCAAAGTGTATCCTTCGATACATACAGGGAACCATCACCTTTGGGATTCATTATGCAATAGACTCTACATTAGATCTCATCGGGCTTACTGATTTTGACCGGGCTAGTGATAGCACTGATCACAAATCCACATATGGTTACTCACTTAGTCATGGTTCCAGGCCTATATGTTGGTCGAGCAAGAAGCAATTTGTGATTTCTCTATCTTCAATCGAGGCAAATTACAAAGGGGTAGTTAACATAACCATTCAGGCTATGTGGCTACAACATTTTCTCGTTGATTTGGGCATTCAGTTTCATTGGCCTATCGTCATCTAGTGTGACAACTAGAGCACTCTGAAGTTCTGCAGAGATCCAGTTCAGAGGCAGTGAATGAAGCACATCGAGATCCACATGCACTACATCCGGAACTTAGTACACGAGGGGATCATCGACCTACAATTATGTCCTTCAACAGAATATATGACAAACATCTTCCCCAATACCTTCATCGAGCAAAAGTTCCATTCTCTGCGAAGTCGTCTTGGAGAGAAGGACACAGTTGCCTAACAACTGTCAGTTCTTCTTTTTACATACATTGTACCTTGACGGGGGGTTTTCCCATGAGGTTTTCCCTCTTTCCTCACTTTATTTCATTGTATCTTTTGTATTTGGGTAACTAACATGACCTCGTTGTCGGGACCCATTCTTTATTTTCACCATAGTGATGTTCAAGGGGGGGTGTTGGAGTTACTTCACACACACCTAGGATTTTTTTTCCTAAGGTTTTTCCTTGTTTTTTAGTCATTATTAGTCATTTATCCAATCTCCTATTTTTTAGGATAGAATATTCCACCTAGAGAATATTCTCTTTAGTTGACACTTCAGTTTGACTAGTTGAGTTGAGTCTAGATGTTGCACATTGGTTTTATCACCATACAACATTGGGATCATCACCATGTTAAGGTGCACTTTCCTTGGTTTCATCACCAAACTGACGCATTACCCTTGATTCCCTGATCTAATCCTCACTACACTCCACTTCAGTCAGTTAATTGAATACTGGTTGACTAGTTAACTCAGCTAGGTGGCAGTTCACTCCCGTAACTGCCTGAGAGACTAGACTAGGTGGCAGTTCGATCTCGTAACTACCTAAGAGACTAGACTAGGTGGCAGTTCACTCCCATAACTGTTGGTGTGTGTCCATCTCACTCTAGACCACCACTATGGTGCACTGGTTCTCCTCCAATGCGCATTGGTTGAGTTATACAGAGTATATCACATGTAAATTATTCATTATTCATTATTCATTATAGTTAATGAGAATTCTTCCATTCTTTCTCTCTTGATTCTTCTTTCTTAATTTCTCTCTACAAATGTGTAGTATTTTCTAGATAGATCTATTTTGTGCAAGTTCAACACATTTACATGTCAAAGGTCAAAGTTGATTTTAGGTTTTCTAGCTTGTTCTAATCATTGAAACTTTTTTATTCAGTTTCTAACCTCTTTTCGTCAATATGGTGTCTAGTTTCAGATGATAAGACCAACTGAACGATACTACAAATTTCAAAGGTATGCACTTGTATATTCTTTTCAAGTTATATCATCCAACAAAGCATGAGTGTATTTGCAAAGGATGTACAAGAGACCTTGTCCAAGCAGTGAATTCACTACATTCAGAGGAACAAGTGCACCCTCCCTAGTAGTGAAGAGTCCAGGTTTGATTATTTAAAATTGAGATGTCTCTAGTTGTTATGGCATTATTATGATCTTATGTTGCATCTTGATCTATTGAATTTGTGATCATTATACTAACCCCTCAATACTAGAGATACACTTGTTGATCTCCTCTCTAGGAGATATTCTTGTTCTTATGTAAATGCTTATTGCTTAGGATATGAAGTTGATCTCCTTTAGGAGATGTTCTTGGTTACTGACCTAGACTCCAGGCAGGATATCTTCCATATAGGATACCATGGAGATTTTGTTGTTCTTGTTTCTTGTTTCGGGTAGGTCATAAGAGATCAATTTGAGAGGGATTTGGACTTAGAGGAAGTAAGTGATCATGAAGAATCCAACATAGTTTCGTGACACTTTGTAGAATGCAAAGGGGCATGTAGTAGACAAAATCTTGGTTCGAGGATTCTCTCAAATAGAGGGAGTTGATTTCAGAGTTTGTGATGAAGGATCTTGACCGGATCAGAAGTGTGGTTGACATAAGATGAGATCTTCAGTGAGGAGACTGAAGAGGTTTAGCATGATGGACAGGAAGTCCATGGCCACACCTATGATGACACATTTGATGAAGTTGTGTGACGAGATAGACATTTACTTTTCAAAGAGCACCTTGTGCCAGTATATGGTTGAGCCCTGACCGTATTATTAGGTTACAAAACAACATGCAGGTACCTATGTTGTGGTACAGATAGATATGATTGATCTCCAATGATGAAGTATGACTGCCAGAATATTATATAATTTTTGGATTAGAAGTTCAGAAGATAGATCTAGCACCTGGGGTGCTACTTCAGCTTGGGATCGATCAGGATTTCCAAATGTAACAACCCCTCCATTACGTCTAGGAAAGCGAGACATATAAAGTAATTTTTTTTTCATTAAGAAATTAACATCAACACATGATCACAAAAGTGCCTAATCAACAACATCATAAGTAAAATCAGTACCAGCTACTCATCAAGGAAATCACTAACTATGCATTCAACACGTTAGCAAAGGATAGCGACACAATCATAAATAGCGTAGCAGATTAGCACATCAATATTATCTTGAAATAAATTACGACAACTTTCAATCAGAGAATAAATAAAAACGATTACCCTCCCAACCTACCCTGCAAGGTTAGGACCTCCAGGACACATAAGCAACTCTCAAGCCCATGTTCTAATTTATTTTAACCATTTAAGGTCTCAGGGTTGGCAACTTTTCTGAGGAACAAGGAGGTGTCTACATCCCACTAACGCAATGAAGTCCAAACTAACTATGCTAAATCAACAACATCAAAGATAATCAATTTCATCAATCCATCAATCCTAAACCACAATTAAACATGGCGTGCAAGTAATCATTATCATAACACATCATAGACCACATTAAATCCAAGGCGCAAAAAAAATTATCAATTATATCTGAGGCGCAAATCCCAATCACAATATGTAATCATTCGTCATAATAAATTTTCATTTTGCGCAAGAAGACTAATATCTAAAACCATCATTCATGACATTAAATTTCATTCGTGTAAGAAGTCCAATATCTAAACATCATACATTACATTATATTTCAGTGCACGCAAGGAGTCTAATTACTCAACTAGTCATACATCACATTATTGAATTGCATGCAAGCATTCTTTTTAATTAATGCATCATTTACACATCAACAATTCAAGACGTATGAGATATCAATTTTATTTCACAAGGTGCAAGAGAATACAATTAATAAATCAATCATACTTCAATAATATTTAAAGGCGCAATAGTAACCAAATTCTAATCCAATCAGGCAACACCAATATTCAATGGCGCGATAGTAATCTGGTTATTAATCCATCATACATTTACAAATTTAATGGCGCAAGTAATAGTTGTTAAATCAACATACATCAACAATCTTCTTCATAACGCAAGCAGTCTAGTGATTAAACAAAGCAAATGAAATGATAGTGAAATGGAAATAACAATCTAAATCAGGGAAGTAACAATGAAATGGAAATAACAATCATCTAGTATCCACATTATTCTAATGATTATTCTAATGATTATTCTAATATCCATATTATTCAATTGTTTACTACTGGAAATAACCATTAAATGGAATGACAATTATTCTAAATAATTAACTGAATCTATGCAATACCGAGCAATCGCAGAGATATCTTTACTAAAATTGACGAGGGAAAAGCATACAAATCACTGAGATCCTTAGAATTCAGGATGGAAAAACTAGCACCAAAAAACACCCAGAGACATGGGTCGAATCGAGTGGGTTCCTCCACCAAAATGCATGGAAAACTAACACCCAAAAATGTAGAGACATGGGTCGAATCAAGTGGGTTTAATCCACCAAAACACATGGAAACACTAACACCAAAAAAATCGCAGAGACTGAATGGTTATATTAGTTGTATAAGAAAGGAAAACGATGGGTGAATTAAGAATAAAACGATGAGTGAAATACCAAATATAATCGCAGACCCTGAATGGTTATATTCATTGTATAAGAAAGGAAAACGATGGGTGAATCAAGAATAAAACGATGAGTGAAATAAGGTAAGAGCATTGAGTCAAAAGATACAGTCTATGAGTGATGAGTGGTAAAATAACTGAGTAACTGGTGACAAATTGTTGAGTAGTAAGGGAATATTTCACCGTGTCAAAGAAGGGAGGCAACGCAGACAAATCCAATTAAATTTCAAAGCTTGGGTTCGCTAGGGAGAAACGATTTACATATGCAAGGATCAACCCATTAAAATTCAGCGCGAGGGTTTTTCTAGGAAAGAAAAAAAAAAACAATCCAATAAGCCATGATGAAAGCATAAGGTAGGGAGAATTTCTCATGGAGAAACGAATACACAAAAAAAAAACGACATCACCGCAACTACATGCTTAATTCAAATCTCAGTAAAAAATTTAAAACCTTGAATAAAATTTCCCAGCAATACGCATGGAATAGAATTAAACTACATTTTAAATTGAAATTAATGAGCTCAATCTCATTTTAATATTACCGTAACCGGAGGCGAAGAATCCACAGTTGTTATTCCGCGCTTGCGCTCCCTCCTGTCTCCCGCTTTCTAATTGTGAAGACCCCATCAGTACCTCTCAGCCAACACTAGGGGTACTCTTCTTCCCCCTTAGCCCCCCCGATCCACAAAGGGGCCACGCACACAAAACTAGAGAAAAATTTAGCTCCCAGCTTGCCTCGCAAGGTCGAGCTACCACTCTTTTTTTCGATCTGGGTATCCCAACTCTCAAAAGAAAAATCAGTGAAATAAATTCCAGCAGCATAACTTTATGCATACCAGTCATGATCCTTTCCTCTTCTCAGCCATTACTTTTATAGAATTTTTCTTAGTGACCACTTGCCATTTGCACGTTTAATGTGTTTTATTAAAAAACAATTAGGAAATGCTCTCCCCCGTACACTTGTCACCCGTTCCCTTAGTCGCATGAACAATTCACTTATTTAATTTAATTAAATGTCAAATTTTCTCACCCATCCCTAAAGCGCTCATATATGTCCCATTATTCCCTCTATTTCATTTTTAATGGCTGACGCCTTTCTAAAACTTAGTTGTGTTTAATTTAGGAAAGTTCTTTAGTTAGACTAGACTAGATTCATTTCTATGCTTCCACATTCCTTTTTACATTTATTTCCTTTCTTATCTTAGTTCCAATTTGGTATTCTTTTGCATATATTTATATAATTAAATCTTTAGACATAAATTTTTACTCTTTCAATTGCTAACTTGATTTTTCTTCATTCCCCACCATTTATTAAATTTATAATTTAACTTCTTTAGTCTTCTTACCCACTTTAAACATAGGCTCAAATTTTTAAACTAGGTTTAGAAAAAAAAAATTAGGGGACTTTATAATTAATAAAAATTATTTATTAAATAATTATTTTAAGTTCGACAATGTCAAAACAAAAAAAATTGTTTTATAGGCGCCTAGGTTCATTGACTCACCTTTATTAAAATTGTGACATGCCCTTCAAGACGCACTCCGTGCTCCAAGGGTGCCACTCACCTTTATTCAAGTTTTATTTATGTGACGTGCCCTTCAAGATGCACTACGTGCTCCAAGGGTGCCACTCTTCTTTGACTGATTTTGGTAGTTGTCCAACCCTTAGATTCAATACTCCATCATGTGACCTTATGAGAGACTAAGGGCCTCTAAGGAATAAAGACTCTGCCTTATTGCATGCCCCTTAGAATCTTTGAGAGTGATTGTCTCAGTATGCCCTCACGACATCGTGGATCTCTCGAACTACGTAATCGTTAACCTACAACTTGATCCACGACGAGAGTGCTAGTAGGTTGTGGTAGGGTTGTTGCCACACCTCTCCCTCAATATTTGGTTGTTGTGCATGGCCCCTTTACTCCTTATGTGATTATGATTAGAAAGAAATCAACATCATGCATCCATCAACGAAAGCTGTCAACGATCCATAAACAACATCATAATATACCCTATCATATATCACATATGCATAAATAGAAATACCCAAACCATATACAGTGCGCTCCCTAACTCGATCTGGAGTCCAAGGAGGTCCATTCATTCCATCGACATCCTCAATCAGTGAAGTGTCCTGCACACATAGGAGAAACCCGTCAATAGCACCTGTCTATACATAGATATCAAATAACATAAAATCATGATACAACAACATCGTCACAGGAATCCATAAGGGAAACAGACAACCATATACAAAACTGGATCACTTGCACACAAGTGTCCTCAAAGAATAAGTCAAATCATGTGCACGCAAGAGCGGGATGTTACACCAGACAAGCAGGGAAGTAGATATCTGTAGCACTTAGTCATATATCATAGCCAGTGACACAAGATATGAAGCATGGTGGCTTTTCGAAGGATATTGCAGGACTTCATCAGAGACATAGTGCAACAAGGAGCAGTGAGGCTCCATCACTTATTCACAGATGAGAAGATAGTTGACATTTGCACTAGGCTACGATCTGTCAAGGATAAGACCGCCTACGAGGCTTGGAGCGGCCTTAAACTGGAAGTGACCCACTTTCACATTTTCGGTTCACGTGCATTGGCCCGGATTACCTCTAAAAAGAGGAAGGTAATTGATTCACAAATCAATGAGTGTATTTTTGTTGGATACCCTGATGGTGTGAATGGATATAGACTTATTGATCTTTCCTCGAACCAGCTCATCATTGAGAAAACTGTCCAATTCGAGAAAAGTGTCTCGCATGTACCTCAACAGCCGCATGTAGAAACCTTCATTCTTCCACCTGTCCGAGATGATGAGGATGCACATGCCGACTCTTCTTCAAACAAAATTTATGATTTATAGGACTCAGATGATTCAGATATAGGGTTAGTACATTCAGATGCAGAGTCAGAGCATCCAGATGCAGTTGCAGAGCCAGAGCAGAGGCCCAAGTGGGCACATACTACTCTTCAAGATGCAAGGGATCTCATTGGTGATCCAGCTGATACTAGGAGGACTCAATATGATTTCAAGGAGCCTCCTATTTCACTCACTGCCACTAAACCATTTCCCTCCAGCCATCTTTTCTTGGTTCAGTCCTCAGATCCACAGTCTTATGGCGAGGCTGCTAGAAATCCCTTTTGGGAATCCACCATGCAGGAGGAGTACAACTCCCTCCTCGAGAACCAAACTTCGGATCTAGTTCCCCTTCCTTTTGGGAGGAAACTTGTCAGATGCAGATGGGTCTACAGGACCAAGAGTGTAACGGATGGACAGATTAGGATATACAAAGACAAACTTGTTGCCAAATACTTTCAACAAGTGCATGGTATTGACTATGATGAGACCTTCACTCCAGTAGCAAAGATGGATTCCATACAATTGTCGCTTGCCATTGAAGCAGCCAAGGGATGGGAAGTCCATCAGATGGACACGAAGAATGCATTTCTTCACGGTGATCTCTATGAGGAGATCTATATGGAGCAACCCCAGGGATTTATGCAGGACTCATCTTTGGTCTGTCAATTGAAGAAGTCCCTTTATGGCCTCAAGCAGGCTCCGAGGGAATGGTATGTCAATATGGACTCCTACCTGTTGTCACAAAACTTTGTACGTTGTAAATCAGACACGAATGTCTACATCCTCAGGACAATTGATTCACTTCTACTCTTAGTTATGTATGTTAATGATTTGATGATCATCGATTGCTCGAATTCAACGATTGTTGCAGTCAAGAGGATTCTACATGAGAGGTTTTTGATGACAGACATGGGTCTGCTACACTTCTTCCTTGGACTCGAGATCAGTTAGGATGCATCAGGAATCAAACTGTTTCAGGCCAAGTATGCACGAGATCTCCTTGAGAGATTTCGCATGACAGAATGCAAGTTTTCTCCGACTCCTTTCCTATCGAGAGTCAAAATTGAGGATGGCGGGGACACTCCATTGGTTGACAACACACTCTACAAACAACTAGTGGGGATCTTCTTGTATCTCACACTCCAGAACATACCTCTGCTATGCAGTTGGCGTAGTTTCCAGGTTCATGCAGGAGCCGCATGAGCTACATTGGAAGGCTGCAAAGTGTATCCTTCGATACATACAGGGCACCATCACCTTTGGGATTCATTATGCAGCAGACTCTACATTAGATCTCATCGGGTTTACTAATTCTAACTGGGCTGGTGATATCACTGATCGTAAGTCCACATCTGGTTACTCACTTAGTCTTGGTTCTGGGCCTATATGTTGGTTGAGCAAGAAGCAATTTGTGATTTCTCTATCGTCAGTCGAGGTAGAGTACAAAGGGGTAGTTAACATAACCATTTAGACTATGTGGCTACAACATTTTCTCACTGAGTTGGGCATTCAATTTCATTGGCATATCATCATCTAGTGTGACAACTAGAGCACTCTAAAGTTTTGCAGAGATCTAGTTCAGAGGCAACGAATGAAGCACATCGAGATCCACATGCACTACATCTGGGACTTAGTACATGAGGGGATCGTTGACCTACAATTATGTCCTTCAATAGAATAGATGACAAACATCTTCACCAATAACTTCACCGAGCAGAAGTTCCATTCTCTGCGAAGTCATCTTGGAGTGAAGGACACAGTTGCCTAGCAATTGTCATTTCTTCTTTTTACATACATCGTACCTTGAGGGGGGGGTTCCCATGAGGTTTTCCCTCTTTCCTCACTTTATTTCATTGTATCTTTTGTATTTGGGTACCTAACATGACCTCGCTGTCGGGACCCATTCATTATTTTTGCCATAGTGATGTTCAGGGGGGGTGTTGGAGTTACTTCACACACACCTAGGATTTTTTTTCCTAAGGTTTTTCCTTGTTTTTTAATCATTATTAGTCATTTATCCAGTGTCCTATTTTTTAGGATAGAATATTCCACCTAGAGAATATTCTCTTTAGTTGACACTTCAGTTTGACTAGTTGAGTTGAGTCTAGATGTTGCATTGGTTTTATCACCATACAACATTGGGATCATCACCATGTTAAGGCGCACTTTCCTTGGTTTCATCACCAAACTGACACATTACCCTTGATTCCCTGATCTAATCCTCACTACACTCTGTTTCAATCAGTTAACTGAATACTGGTTGACTAGTTAACTCAGCTAGGTGGCAGATCACTCCCGTAACTGCATGAGAGACTAGACTAGGTGGCAGTTCACTCTCCTAACTGCCTGAGAGACTAGACTAGGTGGAATTTCACTCCTGTAATTGTTGGTGTGGTTTCCATATCACTCTAGACCACCACTATGGTGCATTGGTTCTCCTCCGGTGCACATTGGTTGAGTTATACAGAGTATATCATGTGTAAGTTATTCATTATTCATTACAGTTAATGAGAATTCTTCCATTCTTTCTCTCTTGATTCTTCTTTCTTAATTTATCTCTACAAATGTGTGTAGTATTTTCTAGCTAGATCTATTCTGTGAAAGTATTTTCTAGCTAGATCTATTCTGTGAAAGTTGAAGACTTATACACCCAAGACAAGCACCCAAGTAATGTTGACCACGCAATTCTTACTAAAGAAATCTCAGAGGAGGAGACACTTCAAGCCATTTGGAGCCTCGAACAATATAAATCCCCAGATTCTATAAACTTTTTTGGGGACTAATCAAATTTGATCTCCGACGTATGTTGAATTATACTCTTTGAAAGAAGAGAGTTGGAGGAGCCACCAACTCAACCTTTCTGGACTTAATCCCAAAGGAGACAAACCCCTCGAACTTCTCTAGATTTCGGCCAATTTCCCTCTGTAACTCTTCCTATAAGATTCTCACAAAGATTATTTCCACAAGGACCTGATGCTCTTGGCGCTTTTCCTCGTTCGCTGACAGAGGAAACAAATTAACCAGATGTGAGTGTTGCCAGAAGAACAAATCCTACGCAATCCGACCGAGAATGACTTCCCATCCAGTCGAATTACCCATGGATGACTCCTGCGGTTCTCTCGAAGGCTGGCCATAATGAATGCTGGTCCAAACTTGGAGTAACTGCTTTTCCCTTCAATGGTACCTGA
>SNQJ01S0083704.1:0-10462 GCA_010110895.2 Picea sitchensis
AGATGTCCCAATATTCAAGGAAATGGTATCACCAACTTTCCTTTTTTACTCTTCTTCCTTATTTGTTTCCTTCTTTCCTACATCACTTGACGAAAATGAACTTTCCAGAGGAGTCAAAACTTTAGGAAATTTTTCATCTTCAACCGAGATGATTTCTTTGGGTTTAAATGATTCGTTTTGTATGAAATCACAAATGCCTTCATCACTCAAGAAAAAATTTCATGATTCTATTTTATCAAGGATGTGAGGACAATATAGAGATTGGAATGTACAATCAGGCCTTTGAGGTAAAAGCTATTGGGTAGGAGATGCTGCAAAAACAACTAACCTATCAACCATTGAATTAAGTTCCCTCTTCTCACAAGTGATGTTAAATGATAATAGATTTGAAATCAAAATCCAAACAAGTTGAGTATAACATTTAAGTAACTTATTTCTTGGTGAATAAATCTTACGTACAAGATTCACAACAAGTTCAAAATCACCAAAAACTGTAAGGTGGCCACAACCAAGGTTATATGCATTTTCGATGCCTAACAATAAGGCGTCAAACTCAGTGACATTGTTTGTGCAAGAAAATTCCAACCTATAAGAGAAATTGTGGATTTTATCTATAGGAGAATATAGAATGATGCCAACTCCATTACCTTCATTTGAACATGAGGCATCGAAATGCATGTGCCACATGCCATCATCAAAATCAACTGGTTCAAGTGTAGTGTCACCTTCATAAACAAAGATAGAGTAAACTACCAAATCTTCTTCGAGATAATTTACATTAGGTTGGGGAACACTCTCTATATACGGTGAAATTCTTCCTTCCCTAAGGACTATAATGTTCTTTCCGTTCCGAGGGATGGAAAAAAGTGTACCATCAAGTGAAAGGTATCCACTAGTTAAGGCTTGGCAATCTCTTCCTAAAATAATTGAATAATTACTCACCGACATATCAATTACTTGGATGTTTATGGTTTTCTTATCTCGGGATGCACACACAAAACTAAGGTTACATGTTTGATTTCACCTATAGATGATTGCTGCAAACTGTTATAAGAGAGCATGCTTCTAGAATTTTCGTTAGTGAAAGATAAGCCAAGCTCTTCCATGATAATTTTAGACATCACAATTGGATTGGACCTGCCATCAATTAGGAAACAATGAGCTATTTTATCCATAATTTTTACTGAGATATATAAAGGTTTTTTTTTTTATAGGGTTCCTAAAGTTATTTACAATTATCTTATTTACAGTTTAGTCCTCTTCCTTTAATTCTTCAAATAGATTGGCTATGGTAGAAATATTACCTTCAATAAAGTTTTTAAGATGCTTTTGTTGTTCTAGGACGTCAACCATGTCCAAAAGAGTAGCATCAGCTTTGATATTAGCCAATTGATTAAGGATATTTTACTTAGACAAGGGAAGAGGAGAAGACACTCCTTGATTATCCAAAGTTCTGACAACTTGTGTATCGTTACTTTGAGAAGATGAACTTGGGGTGGAAGAAGTGTGGGGAAGGTGATATTTTCCCTTGGAAGCATAAGATTTATTCCTGGTATTTATTACTATAACATCCTATGGTTCAACCCAATCTAAAACAATGATCATGGTATCAAGCCTTTTGCTAAAGATCTTATCTCTATCATTTCTCTTAACTTTGCAAGTACTCTCCTCATGATTTTCTTCACATAATTTACACCAACTGCGAGCCATTATGGCCTTTGGTTGAAAAGTGTTTTCATTAGTATTCCTAAAAGGCGCTAAGGAAGAAGAAGAATCCCCAGGGGAAGAGGAAGAGGAATTTACTTTTCGTTCATAGGCTATCATCCTATTATTCATATCTTGCACGAGTTGTAGGAGAACAAACATGTCTATTTGCTTGAACAAGTCTCCCTTAGGGAGACCCGTTCTATCGAGTTTCTCTTCATATTATAGGCAATCTTGAAGGGAGGAATCAATATGGTCAATATCCTTCTCTTCAAGTCTATGACGATAAGGGGAAGGTAATGCATTATAATAATGCATGAAAGCAACTTGATTTTGAGGACGGATTAGTTCAGGGATTTGATTATATAATTTGGTGAAGTGAAGGTTAAAATATTTAATGGTTTCACCATCCTTATAGGATATATTGTTTTATTCCCTTAACTGTTCAGCTGGACTCTTGGGCTGTCTATAAGTGGACTTGAACCAATAA
Source organism: Picea sitchensis (assembly GCA_010110895.2). NCBI lineage: Eukaryota > Viridiplantae > Streptophyta > Pinopsida > Pinales > Pinaceae > Picea > Picea sitchensis. The sequence continues at coordinate 2,195 of SNQJ01S0083704.1, forward strand.
ACCAATTCTTCCCAAGTTGAAAGGATTTTGGGAGGGAGGTAAAAACATTATACTACAACTTTCACATCGAGAGAATTGACAAATAAACACATGCAAGTGTCGTTATCGTTAGCCCCTATGTTATGAAAATCACTAGAAAATGCTACTAGGTGTTCATTTGTAGTAACGGTACTGTTTCTTGAGAACCTAGGTAAATGATCTTTGCATTTTGGTAATGGGTGAGTGGTTGGTGTGAGATCCAAGGGGGACGATACGTGCCATGGGGTGGTTGTAGCATCTTCCTCAAATTGGAAAAGTCCATATTTCTTAATGACCTTAGTAAGGTTGGTTGTGGATTGAATAGGGACTTTCTCACTGTAGATACTACCAATCAATGATAAAGCAAAAGGTTGCGAGGAGGAGGGACCTCTGGTGTCACTACCACTACCCACATATGTCATGTTGAAAGTGATAGGTATGGGCAATGGGGATGAACTAGTAGAATCATATAAGGTTTGCCTAAGAGCACTTCATTGAGTTGATAAGACAATTTTCCTCCTTCCTATTTAAAAAATAGGGGTAGTTTCAGGGGACAACCCTCTTCTCCTTCAAGAAATGTGAGGATTAAAGGATATGAAATAAAATACCAAAGAGGTAGGAAAAATGAGGTTACTGTTGATTTCTGGGCTGCCTTTGCATGGCTTCCCAATGTTCACGAATGTTTATGTCCCTTTTAATTACTTCCCAAGAGCGTTCAAGTTCAACATGAGTACTAGCAATTTATAAAATAGTGTTGAATAAATTCAATGTAATGCTGGTTTGGACATCAAGACCATTTCCAATATTGGGTTGTCTCATAATAGGTACTTTCCTGGAAAAAATCAGTCAAAGAGTAATCAGACAAAACAAAAAAATGAAATATAACCGTGATACAATCAACCAGAGAGATATGGAAGATCTCCCCAGTATGGTCACCAATTAAATGTTGAGGAAAAGGTATGAGGAACCTTACTCAAGCATTTTCATATATTTCCAGGCTAAGGAAAGATAGTTGGGAATGTTACCCTAGGTTTATAGCCTTAAAGATAATAATCACTTAATCCATAGGTATTAAGTACGAGGGACCTGATGGATTACTGAGAGGGGGGGTGAATCAATAATAGAGAAATTTAATCCTTATTAACCATATAATACACGTGTTATATCAATGTAGCATTATCATCCAATGACTGTAGATTAAATAATCAATGAACAAATGAACAATCATACACATACACAGTACACCAATATTTTACGTGGAAACCCAAAGTGGGAGAAAACCACAAAATGATTTTTCTTATATGTCTTGAAGAATTAAATTCATTGGAAGCACCAATTTCCTTTGTTTTCTAGCTGCAATTGGAAGGAGGCTCCAACCCCTTAGTTTCTCAAGATACAACCTAAGGGAAGCTCCAAATCCCCAATTCTCTGGCTACAATGAGAAGGATACTACAACCCCCTATGTTCTCCGACTACAACCAAAAGGTGTCTAAAACCACTTGTCCTTGCCCCGTTCAACCGCCCTGACATATAAGTAGAATTATGGAACCACTGTCACACTATCACTATGAGATATACTGCTATAAAACAGTACCAATCAACCTGCACCAAATAACCTATACCAATAACCTGCACCATGCATCAACCATGCATCAACCTGTAATCAACTTGTACCATAAACAAGTGAATCAACCATGCACGAACCTGTACTAAACAACCTGTTGGTGCGAGTTTAATCAGACTAGGTTTCTTCTCAGGTTACCAAAAAAAGGTACCATGTAGTCTAGAGTGTTGGAATTTTCATCTCCTCCGAAGAGAAGAAGTCTCACCCGAAGCGCTGCTGAGACAGATAGATAGGGAAGGATAGGGAAAAGACTAAAGAGGATCCATAGAGACTTCAAAACTCATTCATGTTCTTACGCGAGAGACATGTGTAGATATGAAACATATGAATGCAAGAATCAAGCCTACTTACGATGTGCACAAGCATTTAAATGTAGAACCATCAAATAGAACTCATAAGCCATAAGGAGACATTGTAATGCATAAGTAAACATACAAAGACACAACATATTTGAAAATTTGGTCATTCTTCATATTAAATTCATGATCTTTCTTGGATTACAAACTTAGAGTTACATAGTAGGGTGAATTATAGACTCTCGTCTATGGAATCCTATCACCGTGATTTAATTCTCCAACTGATAGTTCTAATTCATTAAAGACCCAGACTTGTCCTCTTTTGACTTACAACAATCCTCAGAAACTAAAACCCAAAATCTGGGCGACTTTGACCGTATGGACTTAATTCCACCCAACCAACCAACATGCCCTCAAAATAATGAATGAACATACCTTTTTTCAATTATGTTCAATCCTGTATATAGCTGGGTTGGGTCTTCCTTCTCGGCTTGCAAGATTTCTTATTCTGTTGCAACTGTTTGTTGCTTCGCTGGTGTTGCATTGACTTTTGCAATTTCTTTCTATTTCTCTTTCTACCGGCCTTTGATGGAGTTCACACAACTCGTGCTTAGTCAAAACTTGCACAATTACTTCCCAAAAATGAAGGGCCCAACAGGCTCTGACCACAATCCTTGGCTAATTCTTGCGTCAAGCGCTTGGTTCTTTCACATCCTTTAGGTGCATCTACTATTTTTCCTTGTCTGTCTTTTATTCTTCTTTGGTCTCTCCTGTTTGTGGTTTTTCTTCCTTTACCTTCTCAAATGAAGGGCCCAATTCTGGTACCAACTCTAGTGCTCTATTCTTTAATCCTTGAAATCTTTCAACTTTGTCCTGCCATTTCTGGGCGAGGAGTGATGCTTCTCCAAGAAACTGTTGGGTCATATCTTTGTTGTATTCCTTTGGCTTGGCCGCAACCAATGAGTTCCACTCAGAATATGATGTTGCATCGACTTGATGCATTTTCATGTAGGCGGTCTAAATTACAGGTCAAAAGTTGCACAACTCTGTCTTGCCTATGGACTGTGCCTCATAGAGTGTGTTCAGTTCATTGTCAGTCTGCTGAATTTGGTCGAACTTTTGTTGTTTCTCCATGGGGTCCATTGTGGCCACAACTTCTTTGTTCAACACCTTAATATTTGTGTGAACCTCCTCCAAGACCTGATTCCGTCGAGCAATGATGCCCATCCAGTCACTAACTTCCCTGAAGATTTTGGTGCAGTCCGTTGTGTGCTTGTGCAGTGTTGCTTGGGCATTGTTAGCTTGCAATATGATCTTCTGCATTTGTTCCTGTAGCTATTGAGGTTGTTGTTCTGCTTCCTGCTGGACCTGTTGTAGCTTCCCTTGCACATGCTCAGTGCAAGTAGCGAGTTGTGTCCATGCTTCTTGTAACAACTCGATCTATTGCTCTGGCTCACCTACATTGCTGGCTTCGGGTAGGTCGGGCACAACTTTCCAAATCTCCGGCCAGGATTCGAACAAGTTTTTCTTGCACTTTTTGCAGTTTGCGTTGGACTTGGAGTTTGTCATGTGATTCCTGTATTCTTCATGTTTGCGCAACAAAATGTTCCTTCCTTGCAATCTCGAGAGATCTCTTGGCCTCCTGGAGCCTTTGCTCTAATTGGTCTGTTGATGCCCTGATTAGTCTAAATAATTGTGGCGCTGGCCATTGTACCGGGTCAGCGGATGAAGGAGCTACGTCAGTGGGTGCTTGCGTCTGTAGTGGAAGTCCACCGACCGTTGAATGGTATGAGAGGGTTTCTACCTCTTCCTCCATTGGTGGCGCTGGTGAAATCCTCAAACTTAGCTCTATGGGAAAAAGAGTCAGAACCTATGTTTTGGCTATGTAGAGTTGCATCAATTTTGCACATTGCTGAGGGTTCTGGAGAACCTTCTCTATTTTTTCTCGCATGGCTGTCATATCCTGCTCAGTTGTCGATTCTGGTTCATTGTGCACATCTAGTATCTACGGCTCTTCCGGTGCTTCTGCTTCATGCTTCGTGATTTCTTGGGCACCCTCACCCTTGGCTGGTGAGGTGATTTTCTGGTTGCGGTCAGGTTCCATCTCTTCTCTACTTCGGGCATCTTCTTCTTATGTTGAAGACTCATGCTATTGTTTCTAGGTGTCTTGATTTATATCATCTAGCGTCGTGCTTGGATATGAGGCTTTGGTCTCGGGACCATGAACTTCTGATCTTGGCTTGGGTGATTCTTTGGTTATTTTTGGGAGTCATCTCTCCACTATCTATGGGTGATCGAGCTGCATCGACTCTGAGGTTTTGGTCTGATGTGGACTCGAAGTGATGAGGTTTGGTAATTGGAGTGGTGGGGGGTGCTCAATGACCAATGTGGATGGAAATGTTTCAGGTTCCGGGTCATCCTGAATATAGATGATAGGGGTGCTTTGGTCGCTGCATGGGTGCGGGGAGCGATAGATGCAAGGGGTTGTGGGTTCAGGGGTTTGTTCGATGAGACCCTAGTTTTAGGCCTCTTTACCAGTGGTTCAATACCAAGAACAACACCCAACATCTGGTTAACCTTTGTGCCTGACACCACGACATCGTATGGCAGCTGACGGCGAGCCGATCTTTTCTTTCACTCCAACTGCTGTATCTCTTCTTCCTCCTCAGAGTCTGTTTGTATTGGAGCGTCTGGCTTCTTTTGCTCGGGGCCTGATCTCAATCCTTCTCTTGCTTCCTTGTATTTTTTCTTCAACATCTATGTAGGAAAAATGTAATGCATCCCTGCTTTATGCTGGCCGCGTTTGACTCCTGACCATGACATGACTTCCTTATCGAAGGTTTCCTCATCCAAATAGAACGGTAGCATCCTTGTGTGGAAATGTTCCCTGCTAACATGTCTCGGCCACACAAATGTATTATGTCGGTTCATGCTGAAGGTAATATTCCTTGTGTTACAATTGAGGAGCTCCCATGGAATGCGTAGCCTCTGCATTGCTTCTATCATACCATTATACCATTTGGAAAATGTTGCGTTGTTGAGTGTTGTATTCTTTGAGTCTGGTCTAGACTGCCATGGCTCGAACAACTTCGCCATGCACCCCTTATCTGGTATTGTTGGTTGTCTACCCACATGTGTCTTCCATTTGAGCATTGCGAATGCCACAAGTAGGTATCCATAAGTGAAGGTTCCTCCATTCTCTCGTGATTCCTCGCAAGCTACTAGTAGTTCCTCCAACAAGTAACTACACCAATTGAATACTTCTCCATTTGCGCAAAAGTCGGCGAATGATAATGCATATAGAGTGCATTATACATTATAGTATGACCTCATAACCTTGCTGGCTATGATGTAGTATCTAGTCTGGACTATCTCGGGAAGTATTTTTTCAATTACTGTCGTGCATCCACCTCTCTTTGTATTGAATATCTCGTATAGGCTAGGCTCGCCTTTCTTTTTCCCGTTCTTACCGGGACCCTGTAATCCCTTCGACACATCCTCTCCTTGGGAGGATAGTACAGTAATCTGCTGGATATCTTCAACATGGATTGGATATCGCTTATACAACCATATAATTCTATCATGCACCCTTATCAGAAATTTCATGCAGTGCACAATCTCGCCTGTGGTACCAAAGACTGACAAGTATCTCAAGTTCATGATGGTCGAGTTAAATAAGTTGATGAACTCTTATTTTGTTACAAAATTCATCCCTTCGATTCCATCTGGAGATATCTACCAAAAGACATCTGTGTGCATCTGTGGGAACAAAGCTGAATCCACGAGGTCAAGGTCGAGGAGCTTAACATGCTCTACCTTTCCTTTGAGGTTGCCCATGATCTCGACCTGGGGGTCGCAAGGCTCATATGGTATTGCTTCTTTAGACATGGCGCTTCGAATTGCTGTGGCTCTCGACATTCACACTTCTATGGAAGGTAGGAACTAGGGTTACGTCTACATTTTTTACGATGGTACCAACTGGTTCGCACTGCTGAGTTCGGAAATGGCTATTCTCTTTTTAGAAATAATACATTTTTGGATGAGTTCTGAGAACCTTATTCTTGGCTTAACGGGTAAGTTTTAGCAGTAACTGCTAGTCATCATGACCGTATGAACGCAACTAGGTGTGAGTTTTCTGATGAGACAGTTTAATCAAGGTAAATCCTATTGGGCGATCTTGGTATTTACTTACTTGAGTGGAATATGGACGTGGCCGATTTGAGAACTTTCTGTTTGACGAGTGAGTGTCCCAGTGCGAACTTTGATAGAATGTTGGCATAATGTGGCTTTATGGCTTGAGGAGCATCAGATGGGGTACTGGGATGGAAATAAAGGTTGTGACTAGACTGGGTTTGCGTGGCCTATGGACTCAGATTGGATTTGGATGTCTGGCCCCTCTGACCACAAAGGTTGTCCCTGTCAGCTTTAATGACTGTCATTAATGGAATCTCCTATGATTCATGTCATGTACTACTGAGTCATCAGCTCTGTATCAACCAATATTTAAACAAAACAAATGAACTATGTGTTATGGCGCAATACTGCACACATGGACTTTAGTAATTGAATTTACAAAATTTCAGAAAGAAAACGAAACTCAAATCTAACTATTGTACAAGTTCCATCGGATTGGATCAACTGTCCTTCTCTCTCAGTTTTGAGATAGGTAGGGCTTCAGGTGAGCGCCATTCACCCATCCCGGTCGTAACACACCATCCAGTTGCGCAACTTTGACTGCTCCTGAGCGTCGGATCTCCGCAACTATGAAGGGTCCCAACCAATGCATATGCATCTTTCCATGATGCTTATGGTATCAAATATCATAGAGTAACACCTTGTCCCCTTGTGTGAATACCTTGGTCTTAATGTGTTGGTCATGCCAAGATTTTTGTCTTTCCTTTTCAACCGACTGATGGAAGTCTTCTAGAAATCTGGTTTCCTCAAGTTCTTGTAGCTCCGTAAGTCTTTGCACCACTGATTCCTCTTATGTCATACAGGTGACTTGTGAAATATATACGCTTGGAGTGATGAAATATACAGGCACCACTGCCTCCCTCCAATAAACTAACTGGAACGATGTGTATCTATGGAGTTTCTTTGTGGTTGTCTTGTATGCCCATAGTACAACTGGAACTCTATCATCCTAGTCTTCCAAATTTGTGCAACAGACCTTTGTTAGTCCTCTTTCAAGAATATTATTGAAGGCTTCAACTACTTTGTTGGCCTGTGGGTGGTAACAACTGCTCTTGTAATGCTAGATCAGAAATTTTGCTGTAAGTGTTTCTATAGTGCTGCTAATGAAATGAGCTCCTTGATCGCTGGTTAGGCTCTGGGGACATCCGAACCGGGTGATGATATTCTCAAAAATCAACCTGGAAGCAGTATCTGTCGAACGATCCTGTACTGCTACTGCTTCTGCCCAATGGGTAAGGTAGTTAGTCATGGTAATGATGTACATATCCTTTGAATGTTTGGTTGTGGGGTTTATTGGTCCAATGAAGTCAACTATCCATTTCTCAAATGCCTGTAGAGCCCAACTGGTTATATTGTATTTCATATTGGTGTGACGACTTGCCCACCCGTTGAAAAACATCACACAATCTAGCATATACTTTTTCATCCTTGAAGAGTGTTTCCCACCAAAGTCCTGCCTATATAACTTTTGGTGCCCTGGTCTTTCCTCCTACGTGGCCTCCTGCAATTCCACTATGGACTTCCCAAAGTATATCCTGCCTTTCATGATCCAAGACACATCGTCTGAGGATGCTCTCTAGTCCTAGTTTATACAATTGTCCAGCAATCAACTGGTAATCTGTTGCTCTAACGACCATATGGCATTTCTGGGTTGCGAAATATGTTTTAGGACATGCCCCTGTACTTAGAAATATTTCTATGTCCTCCAGATATTCTGGTATGGACTCAATCCTGAATAAATCTGCATCTGGGAGTTGGTCCTCCACTGCTCCGCCACTTTCTCCTGACTCTAGCCTAGATAGATGATCAGGTCTGACATTGCATCGTCCCGGCTTGATGATGTCTTCCAATGAAAATTCCTGAAATAGCAGCAACCATCTACAAATTCTCCCTTCCAACAAAGGTTTGTTAACTAGGTATTCCAATGTGGAATGATCAGTAAACAATTTGAAGTGAGACCCTAACAGGTAGTGTCTAAATATCTGTAAAGAATAAATCATTGCTAAGACTTCCCTTTCGGTCGTTGTGTAGTTGCTGTTACACGTCAAAATTGCTCAGCTGGATGAGTGTCGCATTATCCCTCTCAATTGTCGTAAGTGTCGCATCAACTTTCGCAAGTGTCGCAAGTTGGTCACT
>SNQJ01S0083704.1:10472-24576 GCA_010110895.2 Picea sitchensis
AGTGCAGAGGTTCAGCAGATTAAAATGTGTGCAAAGACAAAGTGTCGTGTTCAAGGGTGACCATAAGGGCTACTGGTAGTGTTCTCAAAAAACTACTTGGTTTGCTTCCTTCAATTTTTCCCCCATCTAGATAGACGAGTACCTATTTTTAATTTAATGAGCTTGAGGAGGGTAACACATGCTCGATATGACTCACCTTCGGTAAGTCCCTCTTCCTTTGTTTAACGAACTAGAAGAAGTAAGGGTTTGATCCCATATGGGCCCTTCAATGTATGAATGTTTAACAAGTCCAGAGAAGGTAAAATCGGTGGTTTTTCATATTTAGAGAGCCTGAAAACAACTTAAAGATGACTCCAATGTTTTCCTTTTTCGTAACGTTAGTCTTGCGAGGCCGAAAAAGAGATAAATTATCACTCGAAAGACGCCCTTTCAAATATTTTAACGAGTGGGAAAGGAAGCAAGATCACTCGACAATCTTTTCACATTTAGAGAGTCTGAAAAGAGTTTAAAGAAGACTCCAGGGGGTTCCTTTTTCATGTATCCATGCGGGTCCGAAAAAGAGATAAAAGTTTACCCGGCGTATTCTCATTTGTTTGAGCTTGAGAACGAAGAAAGACTATGCTCATGAAAATGACAAGATAAAATGAACAAACCTGCTTCAAAAACTGCCAATAATGTCAAAACTTCATTCCAGGGGATCAATAAACCTCCAAACATTTTCCAAAAACCCAAAAATAGCTATATCATATGAGAAAAATGAAATGTATAATAGTAAAAAGGGGTAAAATTTGTCATTTACCATTTCATTTATGCAGAGATTTGTAGCTGTGGAGAATTTGTATTTTGGAGATGAATCTTGAATTGTTCGGTGCCGGATCTATGGTTTATCGTTTTCCTCGTCGTTTGGACTAGGTTGGTGTTCTTATCCTTCTCTTTCATTTGCATGATCTAAATTTTTTTTTAAGGCACTAAAAACTTATGAAAAATAATTCCATGGGTCAGCCCAAGTGCCAAAAATATCAGCGCTCCCTGGAAATTATGGGTATGCACTACATGGATTAGAAAATGCTAGTCTTAACCCAAGGACGGCATGCCAATGCTCTGATGTAGTGGCAATGGAGGCACTGTCTCAAAAACCCACAAGAAAATGCCCAAAAATGGCCCACGCACGCTCAATATGTGAGGAGGGTGTTTTGAGTTTTTGAACATTTAAAAGGATAATGTAAGGGTGGATTGATGTCCTGATGATCATATGAAAAGGGAATTGTTATTTTGCAAAAACAAACAATCATTTTTTTTAATTTTAAAATTGCCAAAGATTCGTTGAAATCATGATTTAATGAATTTTGTTGTTAATTGCAGGTGACTTCGGAAACATGCTTGAGTGGAAAGAAAGAGAACACAATCTCGATAATGTGGCCACTCTGCAAAGTCCCTAATCGAGAGACGCATTGAGGAATTGTGGTCTCCTCAAATATTTCAAAATGCAAAATATGAAGAAGGAGATTCTTCTTCTCAAATACATGATCGGGTTGTGGAATGTTGTAGAGCAAGGGTTCCATATAGGGATGCATCTTCTGACCATCAAGCTGGAGGATGTATATTTCATAACCGGTCTTTAGAAGAGAGGGGTTCCTATAGCTTTATCCAGGAAGAGGGCACTTCTTTCACCTATGGATGAATATCTGGCAAACCATTGTGTCCCAGGAGCGAGGCTAGTCGGAGGCAGGATTGCAATCAAAGATATCAGAGACTTGCCTCTTCGATCCATCTTGTTTTCCATCACAAGAATAGCAGGAAGTACCAGTTCACATCTAGTCTCAATATCATAGGTGGCTTATGGTTTACAGTGTTTAGAGCCAACACTGTTCAACTGGAGTGCAGGGCTCCTTCAAAACATGAAGGGACAAATCACGAAATGGAGAGCAGGACAGCAGAAGAAATTTGGGTATGGTTCATTCTTGGTTTTGTTCTTTTTAGAACTCATTCCCCAGATGCAAACTCATATTTCATTGGTAGTGCGACTAGTGGGAGAACCACGTATGGAGTGGTGGACAAGCTTGTCCCCGAGACTAGCCTCAGATTCAGAGTTTAGATTTATCGGGGACTTCTTTGCTTGGCTGAGATGCCAATTGATTGTGATAGAAGATTTTCCATATGCGGAGTGGATTTTCAGGGAAGCATGGACTTGGTCCTTCCAGTAGGAGAGGATTGGGATGCGTCAGGTGAGAAACCAAAAATAATCTTGACAAGTGTTTTTTTTTTCTTTTTTTTTTTAAACGTTATATTATATTTTTGGGGGGGTACATAGAAGAATCTTTAACAGACGTATCATTTCATCGTGCAGATAGAGGAGTAGTACGTCCAGCACATATGCCAGTATTGGGGCATCCCAAATATGATCAGGTTGTAGTTGATCATGGGGTAGCAGCAGGAGAAATCCAAGAGTTTGAAATAAACCTCCAAGGCCTCACAACAGGTATCCCTCCTCTCAGGAGGTGGGAAATATCGCTACATCTACAGAGACACACTGTGTGGGTGTCCAAGAGTCTTAACTCTCTACTGAGGCAAATAGCATGTGCAGTGATATATTACTCGCAGCATAATGTGATGCAGGGAGATTAGGATATTCCTAATGATTGTATACTCTGTAGGACGATGTGTATGGGTGTGAGGACCCACATTTTGCCTACCTATGTACCATTTTTTATGTAATCAAACATTTTCAGTCACGTCATATATATGCCAAAAGATTTTCAAATGATGTTTTTATGTGATGCGTTTTAATTCACATGATGATATGTGATGTGATTCATTTCCTTTATGAAATCTTATCTATGTGCGAGATATCTATCCATAATGTAATTTGCTAGCGAATCCGAAATGGTATTAAGTTCTCTTGGTATGTGTTGATATTCAATAAAATCAAACATTCATTCAAGACAACGCACTCGTAGATGGAGACGTAGCAGGATAGGGTTGCGAATAGCGTAGATACAATTGAGTTGATATACCACAAGTTGAGAGTCTAGATGAACAATTATGCGATAAATGCCTAGGGGGATGCTTCAGTTAAAAGTCTAATGACAACATGATACTCTGCCATGTTATTAGTTGTTGATCCTAAGAAAATACCTCCTGAACTAACCAACTCTTCATAGTGGTAAATGACCCAAGCTGCGGAGCCAACGTTTTGGGTGTATCAACTAGCACCATCCGCAAACCCGAAAAAGATAGGAAAGGAAGATGTCATATGCGCATGAAAAACACAAGACATAGTATAAGTGGCCAAGGAAAAACTCAAGCATGCAAGAGAAAAGACACACCAAAAAAATAAAAATACAATAGTGTACAAAGCATGTACGCTAGATGTCCTAGGCATAGTACTTCTTCAGGTAAATCCCATTCTAGGGATCACCCAGGGAAACTCCATCGTAATCGACTAGTTCGTAGGCACCTCTATGTAGAACATGATTCATGATGTAGGGACCGTGCCATAGAGGTTCTAACTTCCCTGTCCCTAACTTTTCATGAGCCTGGTCATATACGAGGACTAAGTCTCCTTCTTCAAAAGTGTGAGGATGGATGGATTTGTCATATTGATGTTTGATTTGCTTTTGATACTTCTCATTAACGAGAGCAGCATCAAGACATGTTTCTTCCAGTCTAGTCAAGTGTAGGAAACATTCTTCTTTAGCAGAAGTGTGGGGCAAGAGTTATACTGTAAGTTTTAGCGAAGGAATTTCGCACTCGATTGGTAAGACAGCCTCAATGCCATATACTAACTGGAAGGGAGTGAATCCAGTAGAAGTTTTTACTAAGGTCCGATAAGCCCAGAGAGCAGAAAAAATTTGTAAATGCCAAGATGTCTTGTTTACCCCTACCATTTGTTGGATCATCGTTTTGAGGACCTTGTTGATAGCTTCAACTTGTCCATTAGCTTGACGGTAGTAGTGATATGATTTCTCATGGCGAAAACCCAACTTGATATGCAACGCATTCATCATCTGGTTTTGAAAATGGGAACCATGGTCAATGACAATGGCTTGTGGAACACCAAAGAAAGTGATGATGTGATTAAAAAAGAAAAGTGTTGCAGTACAACCATCATTCAGAAAGGTAGGCATAGCCTCGGCCAATTTTGTAAAGTAATCGATGGCAACGATTATATAACCGTGCCCCCCAGATGAGGTAGGCTTACACTGCATGAAATCAATGCCCCATTTGGCAAAGGGGTCGATTGAAATAATGGGATGCAGCGGAGCAGGGTGGGTGCGTGCCTTGTTTTGAAAAACTTGGCAGGATGGGCACTTTTTGATGGCCTCCATACAATCCTTGAAGATGGAGGGCCAAAAGTATTCGGCACGTAACATTTTTTGGGCGGTAGCCATCCCAGAAAGGTGATCACCACAGGCTCCAAGGTGGCAATCATTGAGGACGCATTCAGCCTCTTCATGAGTGAGACATCATCATAGGACAGTATCAATGCCACGACAATATAAAGTGTCACCGATAATAATATAACGACGAGATTCATGGAGAATATGGCAGTGTTCTTCGTGAGAGATATTGGGTTGAAAATGTTGTGTCTGGAGATAGAGAATGATGTCTCCATACCAGGGATCATAAATGCTAATGAGGAATAAAKATTCTTCAAGAAGAGAATCTCTAGGCTCAGTTTCTTCATCATCAYRGGGAAAATCACAAATGATTTCTACGAACACCAAGGACTATTTAGATTTCGACTTGGCAAATTCAAGATCRAATTCTTGAAGGATTATGATCCATTTAGAGTATTTTTCCCCAAGCACCTGACGTGTCAGGATGTGATACATGGGGTTTGAATCTRCGATAAYTRTGGTGGTGYGTAACAGAATGTAGTGASRAAATCTCTAGAYGGMAATGAYGGTTKCCAGAGCCAACTTCTCAACATGTGAGTAACGAAGTTCAGGGCCAGATAGACTTTTACTCATGTAATAAATCACATGTTCTTCACCGGAAAAGTCCTCTTGAACTAACACCATGGMAATAGTSGAAGTAGAGGCCGCTAAGTAAAGGATATAATCCTTTGTATATTTTGRAGGATGTAAAAAAGGAGTGTTAGTCAGTGTGTGCTTGAGAGCATCGAACGATCATTGAGCAATGTCATCCCAGATGAAGGGGGYGTCTTTCTRCAACAATCGCATGAARCCTTTAGTTATCTCAGCGTAGTTACRAATAAATTGGCGAAGAAAATTTCTTTCCCCTACAAACTTTGGAGTTKTCRTAGGTTAGTAGGTGGGGGTAAAGCTATAATAGCTMRAATTTTTAAGGGATCCACCTGAATCMYGTCCTTGGAGACAACAAAGCCRAGAAGTMGGCTRGATTCGACAGYGAAAATACACTTATGTGGGTTCAGACGAATGYGGTAGAACARACATCGAAGAAATATAGCCCGTAGATGACCGAGATGGTCGGATCGACTGGATGAGTGGGCGGGTAAGTCWTCGAGGTAAGGTTCCGCAATATTTTTGATATCGTGGAAAGCGTAGGACATGGCTCTYTGGAATGTAGCCCCAKCATTTTTAAGGCCAAATGGTAGTTTTMTATACATGAAAGTTCCCCAYGAGCAGATGAAGGTTGTCTTATGTTGATCAGCTSGTAAGATGTCAATCTRGTTATACCCTGAGAAACCATCCATARAAGAGAAAATTACGCTACCAGCRCAATTATCAATAATCTTGTCGATAAWGGGTGTTGGGTAGTTGTCTTTTGGAMWRGCCTTGTTAAGATCCCTATAATCAACAMAGATGTGAATGGTCCTTTGTTTCTTAGTAATCRGAATGATATTGGAAACCCATTCTATCAAGGGTATAGGATAAATGAAGCTAGATTTCAATAACTTTTCAACCTCTGCCTTAATAGTTGYGGTCWKTTTAGGGTGGAGGAGGAGTTTTTGTCGAACAGGTTTGACAYCRGGGTAGGTTTTAATCTCGTGTACAACGATCGACGGGTCGATCCCAGRCATCTCTTCRTAGCTCCAGGTGAAGACATCACRAAATCCTTTAAATAAAGCAGTATAAGAGACCACTTCCTCGRGTGAGCAATTAGCTCYGAGGTTAATGTTTTCCATGACACCTTCCTTGATCGAAATATCAATAATGATCGTAGATKATATGTTGCCCAAATTCCCCTCAGAAAGAGTATCTTGTGTGAGGATRGGAGATTMCRAAAAATCGACAACATCAAGAGGGAAGAYAGAGTGTATGTCTTCTTGAATTTCTTYGAGAGGTGGAAGAAAAGAGGAMCTATGATGGCTATCATCCCAAGGTACATCGTCGAGGATAAGAATTTCCATTATGGATTCATCAGAAGGAAACATTTGAGAAATGTAGTCGATTGTACACGATAAGGAATTTAACCATGATGGTATCRAATAMGTGTCGGGTGCCAAGATATGTTGGTCATCCGAAGAGGGAGAGGCAGATTGGATGGAAACGTATGAGGTTTTGGMTGGACTAAGTGGCATGGTGTCACCTAGTGCATCGAATTCCAATGGAYTRGGTACAATCTAAGGGTCAGATGATTCCAAGGATTGATAAACCATTGTCAAAATCATATTGATCGTGGAAATATGATGTGCAGTGGGTGGAAGTGGTGTAGGGAAGGTACCCATGAGGCTAGAATCTTTCAACAAGCCAACACCAATTCTTTCATACATGATTTTGTGATCTCCCAAGAATGGAATATTGTTGGTAGCAGGAGTGCGAGTGTCAGGTGTGTGAAAATCCAACTGATCGATGGTGACATTTTTTCCTTGATGAGGAAATTACACACATCGAAAAACTGACAAAGAGACAGTGGTCATATCATAGAACCAACTTCTTCCGAGCAACAAATTGTAATCGAGGGGAGCATCGACCACCTCAATGTCAACAGAGACGATTTTGCTGCCTAATTGGACAGACAGGGACTTTAAAAAACCATGGGGATGGAAACCTAACCAATCGAAGGCACATAACATTGTTGGGGATTTTTTAGGTGCTGGTGATTTTAAACCTTTCCAACATGCTAAAGATATGACACAAGTTGAGGCTCCCTCATCCAGAATAGTTCGGTGGATTTGTTGATTGTGAACAACAACCTCAACTTGGAAAGCAAGTTGGTGGGAGAGTCGAGACGCATAATTTTCCAGGTTAAACATGATATGGTTGGACGACTCCGGATCAACAGTGCTAATAGTGGCCAAGAGAGTTATATGTTGACTTGGGAAGTGTTGTAGAACTTCTAACGCAGACATAGAACACGGTGCTTGAGCCAAATCTTCAACAATGTTGTAGTTTTGGGTGGCATGTGAACTAGGATTAAAGGTAGCTTTATGGATAGTGCTCTTTAGAGGGCGTGAGATAGATTCGAACATAGGTTTCTCAATCTAAAGTGGTCCATATGGAGGATTAACCAATGGAGGACTAACAGAGGACGGTGCTGGATCTCGTAAAGTATCGATGTTGTTAGTGTCTTTTCCTTTGTCAAGGTTACCTAGTGTGTCGTATGTCTTAGAATGTGTGGTCAAATTAATCTCATTAAACATATAAATATGTGCACTCGTCGAGGCCTCATCGTGAGGATGGATATAACTTCCCCCAGGAGAGGGGGTTTGAGAAACCATGGATTGTTGCTGAGGAAAAGGTTGAGTAAGAACAGCGGGTTGGGAATTTCCTTTAAAGAGTTTGGACACTTCATCCTGATGTGGACAGTCTCGAGTGTAGTGATCGGCACCACAGATAAGACATCGGAACTTTGATTTCCGCTATGGTTTCTTTTCGTTAGCAGGTGGTAGGTTTTCATCTTTTGGTTGTTCATTATTATTAGTCTTTTTGTTTTTATTCTTTGTCTTTTTCTTACCTCCAGTCTGCTGCGAGGATGTAGATTGAACTGCATTTACCTCGGAGACTTGGGTATGAGAAGAGGTAGAGGGTGTGGTCGAACTAGGAGTAGCCATGTAAGTAGATCGAGGTGTAGCTCCAGTCGACTGGGATGTAGATTGATATTTGACGGAACCAATAACTCCATCTGCATGAGATGAGGATGATGGCTTAGATAGATCGGTATTATCTCGAGCAGCATTCGGAAGCAAATCATACAAATTACCAGATTGTGAATAAACCAAATTTAAGTACTAATCCCGAGCAATGATTTCTTCCTCGGTGACCACGCCACCCATAGAGACATTGCAAGCGATCGGGGGTAAAAGTGATTTAGTAAACCATTCTACCAATAATATGTCAGGAATGATTACCTTGATCATCCTTCGTCATCATCTCCACTCATGAATATGGTCAGAGATATGCACGGAGTTAGTTTGACGGAGGGAGGTCAAGAGTTCAGTACCCATCTCGTAGCGGATAGGTAGTTGAAAGTGCATGAGGAAAGACATGGCAAGGGAGTTGAAATCATGAAAAGAAGCACGTGGTAGTTCGATATACCACTTTGTTGCAGAGCTAATAAGTGTTCCATGGAAAAGACACAAACATATAGAATCATCCATGAGGGAGTTTGATGAACACCACAAATGGAAATTCATCGCATGGTTATTTGGATCTTCGCCAGATTTTCCGTCAAATTTTGGAATATCAGAAGGAAGTTTAGCTGGAATAACTAGCCAAACCGGTGAATGAAAAATAGCATCATTAGTTAACTGAGACAAGTCTGGGAGATCCAGAGTCGCAAGGAAAGGTAGTTGTTGATTAATTTTCTAATGATACTGTTGTGGCATAGGAACACTAGTAGGACCATAAACTCGGTTAGGTGGATAGTTGTAACCAGTAGGTCCTCCTACATACGGTTGTTGTTGGCTAGGATAAGCAGGATTTGATGATGGTTGAGAAAGATTTTCATAACCCGATGGGTTCTGGGCATTATAAACCGGGTGATTTGCTTCTTTTTTTTGACAAGAACGGTTATGTTGCATTAAGCGGCATTCTGGCAAGCCAGAATCAGAAAGTTACAAATCTGAAGAAGGTTGGTGACCTTTAACAGTGTTGCCAACCTTCTTGTGGATGTCTTGGGAGACCAATCCCATCTGCTTCTTGAGCTAATTCGAGAAAATGAAAAAAATTGCATACATGAGTAAATTCTCACAAACTGTGAGCATAGCAGAAGACAGAAGCAAAGCATTAAACTGAGGGAGATGAAATTTTCCCCTTAAAGTAGGGATCCAACTTTTTCTGAGAACCTGAAGAAATTTTGGAGGCTGCCTCCTTTTCTCTGCGCGCTTTGTTGGTCTTATTCCCTCGGGTAAGGGGTGGAGACGGAACTGAATTGTCTTCAGGTTTAGAAGTTTCCACAGAGCCACTAGAGGGGACTGAAACATCCAGACCTGCAGAGGTAGAGGGTTCTGGAACTGAAGCCCGAGTTCCTCTCGCTACTACTGAATCTGGGGGGGTGGGATCCGGAAGGCTTTCGTCTGCCGGAGGATCTTCCTTGTCTGTTGTTGCTTCTGGATCTAGGGCTTCATCTTCCTTCAGTGCATCAAAGATGTTTTTATTTTCTAGAGTTGCCTCTACTGAATGAGTGGCCTTCAGAGCCTGGGCTAGTGGATCCCTTCGCCTTGGTTTCCTTCGTCGATTAGATACTGGCTGAAAATCATCTTCTTTGACTGGTCCCGGCTCCTCAGAGGCTTTGGGGCAGCTTTTTGCGAAATGACCGTAAGCATGGCACCGGAGGCACTTAAAAGGAATCTGCTCGTAGTCCAGCTCTTGGATATGGCACCATTCCCCCAGGGAGAGCTTAATGGCTTCCGGAAGTCCTTTCTCGAGGTTAACCTCAACACAAATACGAGCGCAGGTAAACTGATCCCCTTTCGGCTCCGCCCTGTCCAGGAAATGCCCAAGCTTATTTCCAATGTCCTCCAGAGATCTTATCCCCCAGAGATGCAAGGGGAGATGGGGCAGCCTAACCCAAACAGGGGTTGTTGTTATCTCATCTCCGGGGTTGAATTTAGGCATCCAGGGGGCTAAGAACAGCCCTCTCGACCCCATGAAATAGGGTCCAGATATGAAAACAAGATCACGGTCCTCTTTCCTCGAGAAACTGAAGACAAAAAAACCCCTGCCTACTGCGCACAGAGAAATGTTTCCCTGTATCAGCATCTTCCAACGATCCTCCATCCATGCCTCCACCGTTTTGGGGCTAGGCCATAACCCCACAAAATTTTCGATGAGGGCCTTTTCTGCTAGAAAGAGGGCAAGATTGCAAGGGTCCTCTAGAGATAGCTCCAGAGAGGGGATCTCCTCCATCTTCTTAAAAAACTTAGATGGGAGAGAAGGTTTGGATTTAGGTCCTTCCAAGCGGACTAATGTTTTGAATGCTTCCAAAGGATCTTCTTCCAACTCGGCCATCGGATTTGGGGCCATCGTAGCAGGCCGTCGACCACTAGCAAAATCGCAGAGGCAAGCAAGACCACTGCTCCAAAACACAGCAACACTTAGGAAACGCAGTATGGACGCTCGCAAAGACGTCAATCCGCGGCTCTGTATGCAAAAGGGAACCCTGATCGGCTGCTTCAGATGAAGATCCACACCCCTGCAAACGAAAACCAGAACGGAGGCGACTAGGGTTTAGGCCCTAGCCGCAATGGCATTCTATCTCGCTTCAGCCTATTCATTCCGTCCCTAACAAGTTCATCGGTAGGTTTCTCAAGCCAGGTGATTTGCTTACCCATAAGGAGGATAAACATTTTTTCCTTGAGGATGGTAAGGAGTAGATCCCGGAGGCAGATACACATTAGACCCATGATGAGGATAAGGTTGGTGTCCCTCAAGACTCCAGGTGGTGTTTGGGATGCCACCTGGATAAGGTTGTCCATAAGATGTTCCGAAAGGAAAAGGATTTGATACTCCTCATTATGGGTTATGATATGAGTTCCCCCCAACGTGGGGTTGGGTAAAAGTGCCTCTCAAAGATACTCCCCAGGATTGTGAAGGGTTTCCAGCAAATGAAGGTTTCCCCCTTGCCAGCAGTGGATAAACAACCAAGGTATGTCTGGCAAAGGGAGGTTGCCCTCCAGAAGGAAAATGAAAAGGGGGTTTTCCCCTGGGAGGGGTAGGGACACCATAGAATGGTGGTCCTCCAGGAAGGATAGGTCTAGTAGATGGTGGTTTCCCTCCAGTCGGTTGTATTTGGCTAGTAAGGGTCTGCATTCTCTGGTGCAATGATGTCCCAGCAAGATCGTGCAGAATATGTGGAGTTGTAGAGTGAAAGTTTGTAAAGTAGGGGTAGGAATCGAAGTGCCTTGGGAATGAGTAGAGGTGATGAGTCCAACATTAGGATAGACTTGTGCTGACACAATAGTTGGGTTAATGACCTGATCGATGGGGTGATTGATAGTTTGACCGGATGGTCCTGTTTCACCAGGAAGGTCATGAGGATGAAAGGGTTGTCGAATAGATTCAAAATTCTCATAAAGATCGCATCCTAATGAAGTCCTCCATACAGAACGAGAAGGTGTGGGATTCATATCTACTACAGTGGTAGGAAGAACATGAGTCCTATACTCATCACCAAAGGTTGGTTCTATGGATCCCATATATGTTTCGGTAAAATCTCTCTCCGGTAATTGTGGGACCTCTTCGTCTATGACGTTCCCAAGGGAGTCTAAATGAAGTAAAAGTGGTTTGAGAGGGGTTACCGACACAGATGTAGTGCAAGGAGTGGGATTCTCAAACGTAACCAAAACTCCTTCTTGATTGTCTAACGGAGGAGTAACAACACTCCCAGCGTCAGATTGATTTTCTACCTCTCCACGGTAGTTGTCCTCTGGAGGGTTAGGAAGTAAGGGTTGGTAGCCTTCTGGAGGCAGTGCTTGAATCCTACGCGATTGACGAAGACCTTTATCATCTACATGCTCAATTTTGGAGAATAACAATACATGCTGAAAATCTAGGGCCAACTAACAAAAAGAAACATCATACACTAATAAAATCTAGGAATCAAAACCAAGAAAAAAAGACTTCTCTCAATGATCGTACTAGTTGGTGATGAAATCCAACGTCGTGTGACCAAGTCAAGAAGGGGCTAGGATATGGTGGAATAGTTACAATGGCGACATGCTTAACGGACTTTCACCTTGGTGCAAGCTTCCACGTAGTAATTGTGGATTTACCCTCCAAGGAGCCCGAGTGAGTTTGACCAATGTTTGTTCCAAGTACGGTGAGACTTCCCTTCACCGTCACCTCATGTAAGTACCTAAGTATTATGGAAACTAAGGACACCAACTCCCAGTCATCCCCTGGGCGGGTACAGTCGATAGTCTGATCCGAATGTATGGGCAGGATAGCAAGTCTAAATTCAACTCAAGAGGCTCCCACACATAATCATGGGTATACCTTCAAGTGACCCCCAATATACGATCCAACCACTACAAACAATTGAACCACGGAGGGATAATCTCCGTAACTCACCTGAATGCGACCTCATGTGTAACCCCTATGTGAGAGGGGGATCCCAGAAAACCTATACGACAATTTGATTTGACTCTCCCTATCTCATAACGCTAATGTTCATTTTGAAAAATTTAGAGAGTTGTACTCACAACCTAATCCAAAGTGCTAATCCTAGTCGAATATTGTTGGTGGAAGATCCTAACAACAAAAAATGTTCTAGATAAATTTTAATTAGCGATGATTTTAAGGTTGTTCTTTACTCAAAGGGTGTATGACAATGAAATTGATAGTATGATAACTCAATTCCCAAAAATGCACAAGAAAATGATAAGCAATCATTTCTTTTGATGAAGGACTATTTAAGGGAAAGAGAAAAAGTTGTTTTCACTATCAAACATTAAGATGCAATGTCCTCATACAAGTGTTTCTCAATCAAATCCAATGCAGTGCTAAAAATTTCAGAAATGCCTTCTAATATTCAAACCAATCACTAAAATTTGTCCTTTTGTTTATATGTGAATGATAATAAGATGCAAGACTTCTAAATGTCAATCAGAGTTCAGGATTAAACAATGAGAAGCAAACCTCACACAAAACAAAAAATGCACTCTCGTTGTGAATAAACAAGAAGGACAAAAAAGACCAAATTTGCAAAAAAGAACCAAAAAACCTCAAACAAAAGAGAAATGATGGAAATTTTCCCTCAAAGACCAAATGAAAAGGTTCACATACCTTTGGATTTCCTCACAAAAGTTTCCACTCAGTCAAATAAAGGAGAAGAAAACAGCAAGTTAACTCTAGGTCAGCAAAGACAAAGAGTGACTTCAAAGCAAGGAAAGAAAATGTTGAATTCCCAAACAAAAGAGGATGAATTATCAAAAATAAGGGTGTTTGAAAGCATATCAATATGGACTGAGACTATGGGACCCTGAGCAAAAGCCAAAACCAAGAAATAGCTTCAGAAGATGAAAATCTGGAGAATTTATCACAAAAACGGGGTAGTGCTCTAGTCTAAGGGGCAACAGAGAATTACAACGCTCTGTGTAAGGCTACAGGGGAGTGTTAGCGCTCTGAAAGCAATAGGAGGGGAGGGATCTGCTCCAAAAACTTAGAAAAAATCCTAGAAACTCAAAAAATGAAAGAAATCTAGTCAATCAGGGTGATCATGATGAAATAATGAGGCAATCAAACAAATATAAGAATAAAAATACGTTGTGGATCAGATCAAATCAGTGGGAAAGGGACAAAACAAGATCTGGGAATGGAAACAAAAATCAGGGAGTTTCTCCAGTGGAGTCGCCATTTTATGTTGAAGGTGAATCCCCCTGCAGACAAGTGGATTCCCTCTTGGCCTCTAGACTCCTAAGGCCAAGACAGAAAAGTGATTAACATGGACACTAACTTCATTTTAGATCTAATCAAGCTAATGAATGAAAGAGAAGGAGAAATATATGTACCTTATTAGCGACGTTTGTCCTTGCAAAGTCCTAGCTGAGCTTTGATCATGAGCTCCCTGATAGATCATGTAGGAAAAATAAAGGTACAAAAGACTTCCTACTCTACTGAGATTGGCGTTAACATAGATCCGTATACTGCAGACAAACTCATATGGAACAAGCACAAGTTTGAAAGAAACAGGCCAAGCATTGATTATATTAATGAGAACAAGTAAAAGTACTTAC
>SNQJ01S0083704.1:32133-51630 GCA_010110895.2 Picea sitchensis
CGAGACATGTTAGCAGGGAACATTTCCACACAAGGATGCTACCGTTCTATTTGGATGAGGAAACCTTCGATAAGGAAGTCATGTCATGGTCAGGAGTCAAACGCGGCTAGCATAAAGCAGGGATGCATTACATTTTTCCTACAGAGATGTTGAAGAAAAAATACAAGGAAGCAAGAGAAGGATTGAGATCAGACCCCGAGCAAAAGAAGCCAGACGCTCCAATATAAAGAGACTCTGAGGAGGAAGAAGAGATATAGCAGTTGGAGTGAAAGAAAAGACTGGCTCGCCGTCAGCTTCCATACGATGTCATGGTGTCAGGCACAAAGGTTAACCAGATGTTGGGTGTTGTTCTTGGTATTGAACCACTGGTAAAGAGGCCCAAAACTAGGGTCTCGTCGAACAAACCCCTGAACCCACAACCCCTTGCATCTATCACTCCCCGCACCCATGCCGCGACCAAAGCACCCCTATCATCGATATTCAGGATGACCCGGAACCTGAAACATTTCCATCCACATTGGTCATTGAGCACCCCCCACCACTCCAATTACCAAACCTCATCACTTCCAGTCCACATCAGACCAAAACCTCAGAGTCGATGCAGCTCGATCACCCATAGATAGTGGAGAGATGACTCCCAAAAATAACCAAAGAATCACCCAAGCTAAGATCAGAAGTTCCTGGTCCTGAGACCAAAGCCTCAGATCCAAGCACGATGCTAGATGATATAAATCAAGACACCTAGAAACAATATCTTGAGTCTTCAACACAAGAAGAAGATGCCCGAAGTAGAGAAGAGATGGAACCTGACCGCAACCAGAAAATCACCTCACCAGCCAAGGGTGAGGGTGCCCAAGAAATCACGAAGCATGAAGCAGAAGCACCGGAAGAGCCGTAGATACTAGATGTGCACAATGAACCAGAATCGACAACTGAGCAGGATATGACAGCCATGCAAGAAAAAATAGAGAAGGTTCTCCAGAACCCTCAGCAATGTGCAGAATTGATGCAACTCTACATAGCCAAAACATAGGTTCTGACTCTTTTTCCCATAGAGCTAAGTTTGAGGATTTCACCAGCGCCACCAATGGAGGAAGAGGTAGAAACCCACTCATACCATTCAACAGTCGGTGGACTTCCACTACAGACACAAGCACCCACTGACGTAGCTCCTTCATCCACTGACCTGGTACAATGGCCAGCGCCACAATTATTTAGACTAATCAGGGCATCAACAGACCAATTAGATCAAAGGCTCCAGGAGGTCGAGAGATCTCTCGAGATTGCAAGGAAGGAACATTTTGTTGCGCAAACATGAAGAATACAGGAATCACATGACAAACTCCAAGTCCAACGCAAACTGGAAAAAGTGCAGGAAAAACTTGTTCGAAGCCTGGCCGGAGATTTGGAAAGTTGTGCCCGACCTACCCAAAGCCAGCAATGTAGGTGAGTCAAAGCAACAGATCGAGTTGTTACAAGAAGCATGGACACAACTCGCTACTTGCACTGAGCAGCTGCAAGGGAAGCTACAACAGGTCCAGCAGGAAGCAGAACAACAACCTCAATATCTACAGGAACAAATGCAGAAGATCATATTGCAAGGTAACAATGCCCAAGCAACACTGCACAAGCACACAACGGACTGCACCAAAATCTTCAGGGAAGTTAGTGACTAGATGGGCATCATTGCTCGACGGAATCAGGTCTTGGAGGAGGTTCACACAAATATCAAGGTGTTGAACAAAGAAGTTGTGGCCACAATGGACCCCATGGAGAAACAACAGAAGTTCGACCAAATTCAGCAGGCTGACAATGAACCGAACACACTCTATGAGGCACAATCCATAGGCAAGACAGAGTTGTGCAAATTTTGACCTGTAATTTAGACCACCTACATGAAAATGCATCAATTCGATGCAACATCATATTCTGAGTGGAACTCATTGGTTGCGGCCAAGCCAAAGGAATACAACAAAGATATGACCCAACAGTTTCTTAGAGAAGCATCACTCCTCGCCCAGAAATGGCAGGACAAAGTTGAAAGATTTAAAGGATTAAAGAATAGAGCACTAGAGTTGGTACCAGAATTGGGCCCTTCGTTTGAGAAGGTAAAGGAAGAAAAACCACAAACAGGAGAGACCAAAGAAGAATAAAAGACAGACAAGGAAAAATAGTAGATGCACCTAGAGGATGTGAAAGAACCAAGCACTTGACGCAAGAATGAGCCAAGGATTGTGGTTAGAGCCTGTTGGGCCCTTAATTTTTGGGAAGTAATTGTGCAAGTTTTGACTAAGCACGAGTTGTGTGAACTCCATTAAAGGCCGGTAGAAAGAGAAATAGAAAGCAATTGCAAAAGTCAATGCAACACCAGTGAAGCAACAAACAGTTCAAACAGAATAAGAAATCTTGCAAGCCGAGAAGGAAGACCCAACCCAGCTATATATAGGACTGAACATAATTGAAAAAAGGTATGTTCATTCATTATTTTGAGGGCATGTTGGTTGGTTGGGTGGAATTAAGTCCAAACAGTCAAAGTCGCCCAGATTTTGGGTTTTAGTTTCTGAGGATTGTTCTAAGTCAAAAGAGGACAAGTCTGGGTCTTTAATGAATTAGAACTATCAGTTGGAGAATTAAATCACGGTGATAGGATTCCATATCCGAGAGTCTATAATTCACCCTACTATGTAACTCTAATTTTGTAATCCAAGAAAGATCATGAATTTAATATGAAGAATGACCAAATTTTCAAATATGTTGTGTCTTTGTATGTTTACTTATGCATTACAGTGTCTCCTTATGGCTTATGAGTTCTATTTGATGGTTCTACATTTAAATGCTTGTGCGCATCGTAAGTAGGCTTGATTCTTGCATTCATATGTTTCATATCTACACATGTCTCTCGCGTAAGAACATGAATGAGTTTTGAAGTCTCTATGGATCCTCTTTAGTCTTTTCCCTATCCTTCCCTATCTATCTGTCTCAGCAGCGCTTCGGGTGAGACTTCTTCTCTTCGGAGGAGATGAAAATTCCAACACTCTAGACTACATGGTACCTTTTTTTGGTAACCTGAGAAGAAACCTAGTCTGATTAAACTCGCACCAACAGGTTGTTTAGTACAGGTTCGTGCATGGTTGATTCACTTGTTTATGGTACAAGTTGATTACAGGTTGATGCATGGTTGATGCATGGTGCAGGTTATTGGTATAGGTTATTTGGTGCAGGTTGATTGGTACTGTTTTATAGCAGTATATCTCATAGTGATAGTGTGACAGTGGTTCCATAATTCTACTTATATGTCAGGGCGGTTGAACGGGGCAAGGACAAGTGGTTTTAGACACCTTTTGGTTGTAGTCGGAGAACATAGGGGGTTGTAGTATCCTTCTCATTGTAGCCAGAGAATTGGGGATTTGGAGCTTCCCTTAGGTTGTATCTTGAGAAACTAAGGGGTTGGAGCCTCCTTCCAATTGCAGCTAGAAAACAAAGGAAATTGGTGCTTCCAATGAATTTAATTCTTCAAGACATATAAGAAAAATCATTTTGTGGTTTTCTCCCACTTTGGGTTTCCACGTAAAATATTGGTGTACTGTGTATGTGTATGATTGTTCATTTGTTCATTGATTATTTAATCTACAGTCATTGGATGATAATGCTACATTGATATAACACGTGTATTATATGGTTAATAAGGATTAAATTTCTCTATTATTGATTCACCCCCCCTCTCAGTAATCCATCAGGTCCCTCGTACTTAATACCTATGGATTAAGTGATTATTATCTTTAAGGCTATAAACCTAGGGTAACATTCCCAACTATCTTTCCTTAGCCTGGAAATATATGAAAATGCTTGAGTAAGGTTCCTCATACCTTTTCCTCAACATTTAATTGGTGACCATACTGGGGAGATCTTCCATATCTCTCTGGTTGATTGTATCACGGTTATATTTCATTTTTTTGTTTTGTCTGATTACTCTTTGACTGATTTTTTCCAGGAAAGTACCTATTATGAGACAACCCAATATTGGAAATGGTCTTGATGTCCAAACCAGCATTACATTGAATTTATTCAACACTATTTTATAAATTGCTAGTACTCATGTTGAACTTGAACGCTCTTGGGAAGTAATTAAAAGGGACATAAACATTCGTGAACATTGGGAAGCCATGCAAAGGCAGCCCAGAAATCAACAGTAACCTCATTTTTCCTACCTCTTTGGTATTTTATTTCATATCCTTTAATCCTCACATTTCTTGAAGGAGAAGAGGGTTGTCCCCTGAAACTACCCCTATTTTTTAAATAGGAAGGAGGAAAATTGTCTTATCAACTCAATGAAGTGCTCTTAGGCAAACCTTATATGATTCTACTAGTTCATCCCCATTGCCCATACCTATCACTTTCAACATGACATATGTGGGTAGTGGTAGTGACACCAGAGGTCCCTCCTCCTCGCAACCTTTTGCTTTATCATTGATTGGTAGTATCTACAGTGAGAAAGTCCCTATTCAATCCACAACCAACCTTACTAAGGTCATTAAGAAATATGGACTTTTCCAATTTGAGGAAGATGCTACAACCACCCCATGGCACGTATCGTCCCCCTTGGATCTCACACCAACCACTCACCCATTACCAAAATGCAAAGATCATTTACCTAGGTTCTCAAGAAACAGTACCGTTACTACAAATGAACACCTAGTAGCATTTTCTAGTGATTTTCATAACATAGGGGCTAACGATAACGACACTTGCATGTGTTTATTTGTCAATTCTCTCGATGTGAAAGTTGTAGTATAATGTTTTTACCTCCCTCCCAAAATCCTTTCAACTTGGGAAGAATTGGTTTATTGGTTCAAGTCCACTTATAGACAGCCCAAGAGTCCAGCTGAACAGTTAAGGGAATAAAACAATATATCCTATAAGGATGGTGAAACCATTAAATATTTTAACCTTCACTTCACCAAATTATATAATCAAATCCCTGAACTAATCCGTCCTCAAAATCAAGTTGCTTTCATGCATTATTATAATGCATTACCTTCCCCTTATCGTCATAGACTTGAAGAGAAGGATATTGACCATATTGATTCCTCCCTTCAAGATTGCCTATAATATGAAGAGAAACTCGATAGAACGGGTCTCCCTAAGGGAGACTTGTTCAAGCAAATAGACATGTTTGTTCTCCTACAACTCGTGCAAGATATGAATAATAGGATGATAGCCTATGAACGAAAAGTAAATTCCTCTTCCTCTTCCCCTGGGGATTCTTCTTCTTCCTTAGCGCCTTTTAGGAATACTAATGAAAACACTTTTCAACCAAAGGCCATAATGGCTCGCAGTTGGTGTAAATTATGTGAAGAAAATCATGAGGAGAGTACTTGCAAAGTTAAGAGAAATGATAGAGATAAGATCTTTAGCAAAAGGCTTGATACCATGATCATTGTTTTAGATTGGGTTGAACCATAGGATGTTATAGTAATAAATACCAGGAATAAATCTTATGCTTCCAAGGGAAAATATCACCTTCCCCACACTTCTTCCACCCCAAGTTCATCTTCTCAAAGTAACGATACACAAGTTGTCAGAACTTTGGATAATCAAGGAGTGTCTTCTCCTCTTCCCTTGTCTAAGTAAAATATCCTTAATCAATTGGCTAATATCAAAGCTGATGCTACTCTTTTGGACATGGTTGACGTCCTAGAACAACAAAAGCATCTTAAAAACTTTATTGAAGGTAATATTTCTACCATAGCCAATCTATTTGAAGAATTAAAGGAAGAGGACTAAACTGTAAATAAGATAATTGTAAATAACTTTAGGAACCCTATAAAAAAAAAAACCTTTATATATCTCAGTAAAAATTATGGATAAAATAGCTCATTGTTTCCTAATTGATGGCAGGTCCAATCCAATTGTGATGTCTAAAATTATCATGGAAGAGCTTGGCTTATCTTTCACTAACGAAAATTCTAGAAGCATGCTCTCTTATAACAGTTTGCAGCAATCATCTATAGGTGAAATCAAACATGTAACCTTAGTTTTGTGTGTGCATCCCGAGATAAGAAAACCATAAACATCCAAGTAATTGATATGTCGGTGAGTAATTATTCAATTATTTTAGGAAGAGATTGCCAAGCCTTAACTAGTGGATACCTTTCACTTGATGGTACACTTTTTTCCATCCCTCGGAACGGAAAGAACATTATAGTCCTTAGGGAAGGAAGAATTTCACCGTATATAGAGAGTGTTCCCCAACCTAATGTAAATTATCTCGAAGAAGATTTGGTAGTTTACTCTATCTTTGTTTATGAAGGTGACACTACACTTGAACCAGTTGATTTTGATGATGGCATGTGGCACATGCATTTCGATGCCTCATGTTCAAATGAAGGTAATGGAGTTGGCATCATTCTATATTCTCCTATAGATAAAATCCACAATTTCTCTTATAGGTTGGAATTTTCTTGCACAAACAATGTCACTGAGTTTGACGCCTTATTGTTAGGCATCGAAAATGCATATAACCTTGGTTGTGGCCACCTTACAGTTTTTGGTGATTTTGAACTTGTTGTGAATCTTGTACGTAAGATTTATTCACCAAGAAATAAGTTACTTAAATGTTATACTCAACTTGTTTGGATTTTGATTTCAAATCTATTATCATTTAACATCACTTGTGAGAAGAGGGAACTTAATTCAATGGTTGATAGGTTAGTTGTTTTTGCAGCATCTCCTACCCAATAGCTTTTACCTCAAAGGCCTGATTGTACATTCCAATCTCTATATTGTCCTCACATCCTTGATAAAATAGAATCATGAAATTTTTTCTTGAGTGATGAAGGCATTTGTGATTTCATACAAAACGAATCATTTAAACCCAAAGAAATCATCTCGGTTGAAGATGAAAAATTTCCTAAAGTTTTGACTCCTCTGGAAAGTTCATTTTCGTCAAGTGATGTAGGAAAGAAGGAAACAAATAAGGAAGAAGAGTAAAAAAGGAAAGTTGGTGATACCATTTCCTTGAATATTGGGACATCTGAATCTCCAAATATCATTAAATTAGGTGCCCAATGTTCTAATGAAGAGAAAGCGAAATTCACATAATTACTCCATGAATTTCAAGATGTTTTTTCCTGGTCATATGAGGATCTTTGTGGTTTTTATCCTACTCTCATACAGCATGCTATTCCTATCAAGGAAGGGGTAAAAACAGTTAGGAAAAGACAAAGACCTATTAACCCTGCACTCGAATCCACTATTAGGAAAGAATTGGAAAAATTGTTGCAAGCTAATATAATCTTTCCAATTAAGTATTATGAGTGGGTTTCAAATCTGGTCCCTGCTTGGAAAACTATTGTCCAAATCATGTTATGTGTTCATTTTTGTGCATTGAATAGAGAAAGTGTCAAAGGTCATTTTCCACTTCCCAATATGGAAATGATTCTACAACAGGTTGCAGGGTCTCAAATGATGTCCTTACTTGACGATTTCTCTGGGTATAATCAAATCAAGGTAAAAAGGATTGATAGGTATAAAACCACCTTTACCACACGTTAGGGCACATTTTCTTATGAACGCATGACTTTTGTCTTAACTAATGTAGGTGCCACCTTTCAAAGAGCTATGCAAATATATTTTGATGATCTAATCGGTAAGAGTATCCAAGTTGATCTTAATGATTTGACTGTTTATTCTAAAAACCAGTTGGATCATTTTGGTTATCTTAGAAAAGTTCTCATGCGCTGCAAAAAGTTTGGCATTTCTTTAAATCCTTACAAATCTATTTTTGGTGTCACGAAGGCCAAGCTCCTCGGTCACATTGTTTCTGATTCATGGATAAGTATATATCCTAACAGGATTACTTCCATTCTAAAAATCGTTTCCCCCATCTCCAAGAAAGAAGTTCAAGCTTTCATGGGAATTATTAATTTTTTTGGTAGATTTGTTCTTGATTTTGTTGTCATGGTTAAACCAATCCATAATATTCTGAAGCCATGTCATTCTTTTTCTTGGACAGATGATGTTAAGAATTCTTTCCTTAGGATTATGAAATAAATTAGTTCCACATCGGTTCTAACGAAACTGGATTTTGATAAAGACTTTATCATATATACCAATGCCACCGAGGAAGCGATTTTTGATATCCTCTTACAATGTGATGACCAAAACAATGAAAATCATGTAGCTTACATGAGTCAAAGTCTATCAGATGACAAGATCATATACTCTTATATCGAGAAACATGATTTTTCTCTTGTCAAAGCTATAGAAACATTTTTCCATTTTATTTTGGGCAAGCATACGCAGGTAAAAGTCCCTTTGCCTGTTGTCAAGTTTCTTCTTTCACAAACTTATCTTTCAAAAAAACTTGCACATTGTCTTGCAAAAATTCAGGAGCATGATTTGACGATTATGACTTTGAAGACAATCAAGGGATGAGACTTAGCCCATTAACTTAGTTCAACACCCTGAACCAAGTGAAGAACTTGATGACCAAGATAATCCTCTGTCAGCGTTGTTTTATATTGAAAATCAAAATCTCTCTCTATCTGAGCATCCTTGGTATAAAAATATGGTGTATTATTTCCATTATCAAAGGTGTTCAAATGGGTTGGATCCTCACCAGAGAAGGAGACTCCACCTTGAATCTTCCAAGTATATCATTTTAGGAGACTTTTTGTTTAGCAGGTCTGCTAATGGTTTGTTACTTCGATGTGTAAATGATGAGGAAGCACATATATTATTACACAAGATCCATGGATCATCAACATTTGTAATTCACATTGGTGGCCATTTTTCTGCTAAGGATATTTCTTTTAATATCATAAGAAATGATTATTACTGGCCTACAATATTCTGCAATTCATATAAATTTGCAAGATCCTGTGATAAATGCAAAAGATTCACTGGTAAAGAACATCTTTCTGCCATGCCTTTACAACCTGTCCTTCCAGATTTCCCTTTTTCTAAGTGGGGCCTAGACTTTATTGGTCATATCCACCCTCAATGTTTTGTAGGGCATATCTTTATTTTGACAACCACTGATTACTTTACTAAGTGGACCTAGGTTGTTCCTCTTAGACATGCACAAGATGAGCAAGTAGTTTCTTTTCTAGAATTTAATATCTTTTCCATATTTGGCATCCCATTAGAGATCATTATGAACAATGGCCCAGCCTTCATTTATGCAAAATTGACCCAATTTCTGGCAATGTTAGGTGTCAAACATTTCACTTCATCTACTTATTACCCTTAAGGAAATGGGCAAGCAGAGTCCACTAACAAGAATATAGTAGGATCATAAAGAGAATCATAGAAGAAAAACCTCACGAATGGCACACACTTCTCACTTATGCCCTCTGGAAAGACCATACAACCACCAAAGAAACTACAGGCTTTACTCCCTTTCAACTCGTATATGGCCAAGAGGTTATTCTTCCTACTAAGATAGACAATTCCTCCTTACATTTTATGTTACAGACTGAAGAATTAAATTCTTCTAATGTTTACCAAAGGATAAATGCATTGTTAACCCTAGAAGAACAAAGAAACTTTGCCTTGGAGAACTTAAAAAGAAGGTAGAAAATGGTGAAAAAATATTTTAACAAATGAGCAAAGGCTATTGAATTCAAGATTGATTACAAAGTACTATGATGGGACTCAACCCATGTTGAAAGAGGGAGACATTCTAAATTCCAAAAATTATGGCTAGGACCTTTCAAAATCGCTTTTATCCTTGGAACGAATTCATACCTTCTAAAGGACTTGGAGGAGCGATAGTTTTATTATAGTACTAATGGTTCCCACTTGAAACATTATGTGGAACCAGCTTGATCACTAACACTTTGTGTAAACATGATTGATGTATATATCCCTTTGTTTTACTTATTTTTTTAGGTTTGTCGAGTTTTAATTTATGTTGTTTGTTTTGCATGATCATCAAAAATAAACTCTGAATCAGTTATGACATAACAATGTCATTCTGCAAGTATTGTTGATCGATGAAAATAAGATACACACATTGTTCACAATGTCCTTCTTTTGAGACATCATTGGGATAGCTTTTTTCTTTCAATATTGTTGTAGTATAGTTGGTTTTATTTTATTCTTTGTTTATGATATCCTTTTCTTCCATCCATCATGAGATTCAAGAGAATATCAGAAGCATTCTCCTTGACATTCTAAAAATCACTATCAATTATGAATATTTTTTTATTGTAAGGCATACAGGATCAACTCCCCTCATACATCTCACTTTCCATAAGTTATTCCCTGAAGTCTCGTCTCATCATTTCCCTTAAACCATCATTTTCCCCCTATTGCATAACTATTCTTTTCAAGCAGTTTTTTATCATCTACTTTTACCTATCTGTGGAATGAAGCACTCTAAGTTCTAAATCTATTGAGAACAGATTTCCCTGTGGAGTCGCCAGTTTGTTGACACCCAAAAGTGCAACATGAAATCCCTGCCTGCAAATGAGTTGAAATGCATTATTACTTGTATACATTTAAGATAATACTAAATAGGTGGGACCCCTTTTTAGGAAAACAATGATGGAAATTGCTTCTCTTATTTGTGCTCATGATTACCTTGCGAGAAATATTCTACAATGGAAAATAAACAAAGAAATTATAGCTTGTTTCCACGTGCAATTGATGGATGATGAGTGTGTTGCCAATTTGATTTTTGTGTTTTTTTAAAGGAGAAAATGTTTGTTTTAATAAGAATTTTGGTTTATTTTTCTACACCTAGAGGTTGACATATTATTCAAACTCCAAGAAAAAGCCACATCGCAACTTATGATGTATTGGACTTATGGTATACTTGTTATATATTGTGCACAATTGATATGTTTTATGGAATGGCAATCCTTCGTTAGTAAGAAATGTGGGACATGTCTTGATGCTAAGTGTTCAACAGACATATAATACTTATGAGATCTATGTGGATGGGGGTCGATTCGATTTTGAAATGGAAATGTTAGGTTTGGTGGTGAATTGGATATACATGGTTGACTATGTGTTTTATGGAAAATGTTTTGGAAGTTTGGGTGCGCTCCATACTTTGTTGTGGTTGATGGAAATTAATGTGAAAAGAAGGGAAATGACGTGCAATTATTGCACGTCGTTCTTACCCTACCTCAAAGTCACCACCTTCATTATACTCACACTTGTTTTGGTTGCTCTGGTTAGTATTGCCTGCATTTTTCTCGGGTTTTGGAAGAATAGTGGTGTTTGTTAGCTTTCTGGCATTCTCCTTACAGGTATGTTGGCTCTTATCTCTCCATTCATGAACTATAACTCTTCTCTGAATAAAATCATTATGTTGGCTCTTAAAGTTTGCTTAGAGATTGTGTTTTCTTTCCGAAGATTACAGTGGATGTATGTGGGCATTCTGGTTGTGCAAATTACATTTAAATGGGGTTTCTTCCTGTTGGCATTTAAACATTTCAAGATGGGAAATTTGTTTGGCATTCAAGTTTGTTTAAAGTATGTGGTTGTGTTGCGGCCATAATGAATGTTGATTATTATGGTATGACGGTTGGAAAATTTGTATGGTGAATACATTCGGTTTCACTCATTTATTGTGATTAAATTTCAAAGGGTTTTCTCTTTGAAAGAAAAAGAATAGTTGGGTTTTTGTGATTATTCTGTAATGCCACGCCCTCTACCCAATCCTTGGAAGATTTTTCGCCCTTTGTATTATCATTCCATTGTTTGAAAATATATGGGAGATCTGTGTATTTTCATTGCGACCACTTTGGGAGGTCTGTGGAAAGGTTTATTTTGGAAGAAATGTGTTTTTTGTTTTTCTTTGCAGCCCCCATTTCAAAATATTTTTCCCATGTGCCTGCTCAGGCCTCGATTTTTTTTATCCGATATATGGACAATTAGTAAATTTGAACTCTGGTTTTGATATTTGTTATGGTGTTGACCCGACAATGGCAAAGATTGATTATATCCATGAAGTCTTGGCTCGTTTGTTATTTATCTATGAGGGTTTGGTCGATTTTGAGGTTATATGGTTTTGAAAAAAACGATGACCACTAGTTTCGCATTGAGGTTTCAAAGCCAATCTGTTTATGCAGCAAGTATTGGGGTTGCAATATCATTTTTATATAATGAAAGGTCAATGGATTTATGTTTGTTTTCCTAGCCTCCCATGATATCTTGAGGCATTATGATTTCAAATAACTTTGTAAACGTCCCCTACAAAACATTTTGCTAATGGACATCTATATTAAAAAAAAAAGGGGGAAATGAAAATTGTAAAGTTTGACAGTCCTGAAATTTTCCTTGGGTTTTATATTGAACACTATAAAAATTGTCGTGTCTTAGATTTGAATTGTTAACAGAGACAGGTTTTCGGAAAATGATGGCAATCTCGATTTTTCAATAAATGTTATTTCATGTAATAGAACAGTAATCGTCTCATTCTCGTTCATTATCTCACTTTTCGCTCATTATATGCCCACCACCTTCCCAAATTCATTTAATGTACCCCATGTTTTGTTATTATGAATTTCATTTTAAAAAAAGGATTAAAAGGAAAATAAAGGGGCTAGATGATGACTAGTGTTGGAAGTTTGGATATGGAGACATTGTTTGCCTCTGCATTTTCTTGAACAGTATTCATTGGTTGGTTCCCGTCCATGCTACCACTTTTTTCTCATTACAAAGCCCCCATATTCCCAATAGCCCTGTCACTCCCTGTTCAAATGGAAATTGATTATTGAATTTAAAAATATGATGGATTGATGGATTTCATGAGCTTCTATTGTGAATGATAGAGACAACCTTTTGATTTTATTTAGGTAGAGTATTGATGCATGGATTGTTAAGAGTTTTTCATAACATGATTGGAATATTTCTTCAAGATGAGTTTATTTAGCAAAGGCAACAATGGCAGAGGTGAAAATAGAGGCATAGGAAATAATTGGCAAAGAGGCCATACAAGGCCACAATTTTTGATACATTTTGACATTGATCCGAAATAACTACATCAACTTTTCCAAGATTGGATTTTTAATCTAGTTGGCCAATGAATTCTACCAACTATACCTGAGAGGCCTCCTTTCCAACCATGTCAAAATTTCTCTAGTATCCATGTCACCCCTCATGTGTCTATGTAGCCAAAACCACCTACCAATGATGGTTGGCAAGAAATTGTTCATCAACCTGTAGCTCATCACCATGGTTGGYCTACTGTGTCATTKCCATTATCCCCTCCTCCATCGCCAATCAATACAAATTCCCAAGTTCATCATGTTGCCTCGCCAATACATTCCTCTCATGCAAGMAAAAGGATAAAAACCGATGTTCCCAAACTAGAGCTAGATAAGAGAAAAGGAGTGGTMAATCCCTCCAAGTTCTCTAAAGATTACTCTGAATATATGTCTGATCCAGGTGGATATTTGTGGCCACCCACCTATTCCACTTGGACCCACACCATTGTTTCTTTCAATTTTTCAGTTTCCTTAATTGTAGMACAATTTACTATTTTTAGCAGTTTTTTGGGTCCTGAACTTCCAGAGCCGTTTTGAGGCCCTAAACGATGTTTTTTGGCATCAAATGWTTCGGCWAATATGAGTCTATTCCGGACTCGATATTCATTGTCAGCAGTGTAGTCCTCGGATAGATATTTCTAACAATGTATCGTGTGCGTCAAACGGAGATAGTATGCCAAAGTTACAACCCTCAGAAATTGAGGGTTAGGTTTTTCGATGTTTAGGGTTTTCCATTGTTTCTCAATAATATATAGGCCTTCGAGCCTCACTGTAATACGGAGTTAAGAGGCTAGTAGCTTCCACATCTCTTCTCAGAGATAAGATACCAGCACCCTAGCTATTTTATTTCCATTATGACTGTAAGCATATTTCAGTCATTTGTTGTTAATGAAATGAAGTTTTATTTCCACTGCATCTGTACGTTTATGTGTATTTATATATTTCATTGTGTTCCTGCATTAATTCAGATCAGTGGTATCAAAGAATTCTACTCTTTCTCGATCCTTCTTTGCATGTCCCCAATGAGGTCGGGGTATAAGGAGTTAGGGCTCGATCTGGTTGAACCATTGCAAGATCAGCCTCGTAAACCCCGATGGTCGCCCATGGGGGAAGAAAATAAAGATGAGGGAGTAGGAGATCCTATAAAATTATTGCTTGAGGAGGCCCTCAAGAAACAAAGGAACGTGATGATGGATAACTTTGCCCAGATCCTTCAACGGTTGCCCATTGGCAGTGCATCTACATCCAGTAGCCGCTCTGGAGGCGCCACTCCCTTTAAGGTACAAGTAAACTTTGGCATTCCCATATTTGAGGGACAAATAGATGCAGATGTCATAGATAGATGGTTGAATCTATTAGAAGGATATTTCTCGGTTCATGACTTTTCCGACTGATAAAGGATTATTTTTTCACTCCTTAAACCACCCCCCATGTCAAGGACTGGTGGGAAACCTACTAGGAAAAATAGAGCGAGGGGGAACCCTCTCTATTCTTGGTCACACCCACTTGGAATTATTTTTGAGATGCCATCAAGGAACAATATTATCCCGGGGGGATCTATGAGGAAAAATACATACAATGGACTACGTTGTGGCAACAAAGGGACAAAGATGTGCGTGCGATGATGAATTTGTTTCATACCCTATGCACAAAGTTGGGTATCAAATATTCGAAGAAACATTATTGTTAAAGTACCGCAGTTATCTGCATAGATACATTCAGGAGTAAATGGAGTTCCTCAATGTATCTTTGCTTGGTGAGGCATACCGATACACTGCCAAGATTGAGAAAAAGTTAAAACAGAAGAAGCGAGATTTTGGGTCTACGAATCAGAAGCAAGGGAAAGGCACCCCCAAGCCACTAAACAAAGGACCAAGCCAAGGTGGGGAGGCCCGGGACAACCCGCAAAATCTACAAGAAAATAACAACACCATGAATCCAAAAAAGGACACAGGGAAGTGGTTTGACTTCGATAAGAGCTCCACTCACAACACAAGTGAGTGTCAGGCCAAGCAGTCAGTGGTAGCCAAGTTGAAGGCTTCTGAATTGGATGAAGGCTCCGACTCTGAATCAGAACATGACAAGGGGAATGACAGGGGGAAGTATATTATTGACACGAATCCCAATGCCATCGTTTCCACCACGAAGATACAGAAGAAGGAACTAGAAGATCCAGAGGAGGTGGAGCACCTCTTCCATTCCTATATGTGGGTAAAGGGTTCCCCGTTGCAGTTCATTGTAGACAAAGGGAGCTAGAAGAACCTAATCTCAGTAGAGGTCATGAAACGGCTGGGATTTCTGACCATAGCACACCCACAACCATACACCATCAGGTGGTTTCACCAAGGACGGGACCTCTGCGTCAGCCAGCAATGTCGCCTTCCCTACAGCATCAATCCCTTCACAGATGAGGTATTATGTGACATTTATCCTCTTGATGTTTTTGATGTATTATTAGGCCAATCATACTTATGGAAGCGACATGTTTTGTATGAGTCTAGGCCTCATGTTGTTATTATTTCTTTGGGCAATAAGTTGTACAAGATACCATAAATAGCATTGCCTACATCCATCTCTTTGGTTACTGCAAAACAATGTAGTAAGCTCATTGCCAAAACCAGGAAATTGTTTTCCTGATGATCCGCCCTCAGGTAAAGAATAATACTGTGGCCACGATCTATAGACAGGGCCCCTCTACATGAAAACAACATATGGATAAGCTCATGGAGGAGTACAAGGACATATTCACCTCCCCCGTAGGGGTGCCTCTACACTGCCAGGTCAAGCACCCCTTCGATATGACCCCAGGTGCGTCGCTGCCCAATGGACCAATCTATCGACACTTTGTTTTGGAGAATAAAAAAATAAAGAGGCAGATTCAAGAGTTGTTGCAGAAAGGTCACATCTGGCCAAGTTCGTTTCCATGTGGGAGCCCAATTGTGCTCATGCAGAAGAAGATGGGACTTGGAGACTTTGCATTGACTATCGGGTGCTGAACAAGATCACTGTCTAGAATAGGTACCCGATCCCATGGATTGATGACCTTCTTGACCAAATCAAGGGGTTGAAATATTTCAGCAAGATCGACTTCAAGTCTGGGTATCACCAGGTACCAATCGAACCCTCTAATGTGTGTAAGACTGCCTTCAAATCCAAGGAGGGCATTTTCGAATGGTTGGTCATGCCTTTCGAGTTGACGAATGCCCCTGCAAACTTCATGAGGCTAATGGACGACATATTGTGACCATTCACCATCTCATTTTTAGTGGTGTACTTGGATGACATTATGATCTTCAGCAAGACTTGGGAAGAGCACCTCCACCACATTTGACAGGTCCTCCAAACATTGAGGCAACACAAGTTGTGTGCCAATTTGGAGAAGTGCACTTTTGGCATGACCCAGGTTCAGTATCTGGGATACATTATTGATGAGAGGGGGATTCATGTGGATCTAATCAAGATCCAAGTCATTCAATATTGGTCAGCCCCAACCACCCTAACAGAGCTCCGCATCTTTTTGGGTCTTGCCAATTTCTACCGCAGGTTCATGTTGGGATTCTCTCATATCACTTGGCACTTGAGTCAAGTCACCAAGGGAGAAGCGAAATCAAAATTATTTTGGTTTGAATCTCAACAAAAGGCATTCGAAGAGTTGAAGCATCGCCTTTTCTTTGCACCAGTCCTCACATTACTAGAATTGCAACAACCATTTGAGATAGAGACAGATGCCTCTGAATATGCTACTGGGGAAATCCTTACTCAACAGGGGCATCCAGTGGCATATCACAGTGACACACTTTCCGACACAATCCAGAAGTATCCCACTTATGACAAAGAGATGTATTCCATTGTGCAGGATTTCCAACAATCGAAGCATTACATTTTGGGAAAGGAAACAATCATCCACACAGACCACTGACCCTTCCATTTCATATAGACACAAGGGAAGTTGCAGAACAATCACCATCAAAAGTGGTCCACATACTTGCAACAGCTTCATTTGAACATTAAGTACAAGAAAGGAAGCACCAATAATGTTTCAGACTGCCTCAGTCAACCACCTATCATGGCGCTAACCATGGTGCTCAACTCTTGTGGGCATGAGACTTCTGATTGGTCGCTTCTCTACAAAAGTGATCCAGAATTCGGCCACACATACAATATTCTCTTGGAGGGTAAGCAAGTTCCTAATTTTCACCTCCAGGATGCCTTGTTATGTCACCTAGGACACCTTCAAGCAAGCATTCCAATATGATTTGGGAGGTGCACTACAGTTGGTTCACTAGGCATTTCAAGGTCGGGAAAACTATGGCAGTACTGTAAAAGTATTTCTATTGGCCGAACCTTCGACAGGATGTCGGGAAGTACATCAATTTTTGCACTACTTGAGCAATTTCCAAATCGACCATCAAGAAGCAAGGCCTCTATACTATGCTTCCTACTCCTAGTCGACCTTGGGAATCCATCTCCATGGATTACATGTCGGGCCTTCCTTCTACTAAGCGTGGAAATGATTGTGTTTTTATGTCATCGATAGATTCTTGAAGATGTCCATTATGATGGCCTGCAAGAAGAATATCACAGCAGAAGCCACTGCTAAACTCTTCTTTGAACGAGTGTGGGTACACTTTGGGATCCCATAGTCTATCATCTCATATTGGGACAGCAGGTTCCTTAGTACATTTTGGTCGAGCCTCTGGTCGATGTTGGACACCAAGCTCACCAAGTCCACATCTTTCCATCTGCAAACTGATGGCCAGACAGAGATCATCAACCGGTTGATCGTACACATTCTGCACATGTACAACTCAAATCATCCACGCACATGGGATGAGAGCCTCCCCTATGTACAACACAGCTACAACTGGGCTCTCCATAGCTCAACCAACCATAGCCGCTTTCAGGTGGGCTTGGGATTCCAGCCACTATGTCCTATTGATGTAGCCATGCCATTTGCAGCTACTCAGGCAGATTCAGCCCATGTCTAGTCTGAGGCTGACAAGACAAACAGTTGTATTAAGCGCATTCATCACATCCACTAATAGGTTCATGACATCTTGGACAGAGCCAATGCTAAGTACAATAAGTGACCTGATCAACATCAGGTGCCACACAACTTCCAAGTGGGTGACAAAGTGTCGCTACATTTGCAAAAGGAGCACCTCGATGGACCCTACCGCAAGATTCACCTGCTCTGATATGGGCCATACACCATAACCAAGGCTATAATGGACAATTCCTTTGAGCTCAGTATTCCACCATTCCTTGGTTTTCACCCAGTGTTCAATGTGGACTGCCTTCAGCCCTACTTTCCACCTCTATTGGACACATCCGACATGGCAGAACAACTCACACAAACATAGTTAAACCCAGATTGCATAGAACAAGCCACAAATGATCAGATTATGGACACAGAGATCAAGAACACCTGCCAGTAGAGGATCCATCTATATCGAGTTGTCAAAGAAGGCCAACTCCTTCACCAGGGCAAGTGGCTCACCAGGGAACAAGTTCAGCAAAAGTTTCCTCATCTCATGGAGGAACTCAACGCAATGGGGACCATTGCTTCCCAAGGGGGGAGGAATGATCCAGGTGGATATTGGTGGCCACCCACCTAGTCCACTTGTACCCACACCATTGTTTCTTTCATTTTTTTAGTTTTCTTAATTGTATCACAATTTACTATTTTTAGCAGTTTTTTGAGTCCTGAACTTTTGGAGCTGTTTTGAGGCCCTAAACAACGTTTTTTGGCATCAAATGATTCGGTAAAAATGAGTCTATTCCAAAATCAATACTTATTGTCAACAGTGTAGTCCTCGGATAGATCTTTGTAACAATGTATCATGTGCATCAAATGGAGATAGTATGTCAAAGTTACGACCCCAGGAAATTGATGTACCAATTTACCCCAACGGGGCCCATATTCTGGTGTTTCATCTCCTAGGGTTAGGTCTTTGGATGTTTAGGCTTTTCCATTGTTTCTCAATAATATATAGGCCTTCAAGCCTCATTGTAACAGGGATTTCATAGGTCAGTAGCCACCACATTTATTCTCAGAGATAAGCTACCAGTGCCCTAGCTATTTTATTTACATTCTGTCTGTAAGCATATTTCAGTGATTTGTTGTTAATGAAATGAAGTTTTAGTTCCACTACATCTCTGCGTTTATGTGTATTTTTGTATTTCATTGTGTTCTGGCATAAATCTGGATCAGTGTCTTCACATCTTCACCTCAAATATAGTTTATCTCATATCATTATTGAGATCCACCCAAAAGGTCTTAATCAGGTGTAGATTGTTGCACAAGAAAAGTCATAAATGGGATCAAAAGAGGGAAGCATTGAAAAGATGCAAAATGTCTCACACAACAAATATGGTTTTTAGTGCTTTTTAATGATTTTCGTTCGAAGACAAATATTATTGGTATAGTTAAAAATATTTGGAAAACAAGGATATATTTAGACAGGATGTTTTGGGACAGCATGAGTATGAA